>JACEFZ010020658.1:0-12728 GCA_014155875.1 Cepaea nemoralis | reverse complement strand
AAAACCCCAAATAACCACACCCATCCCTCTCCTGTGCCATCTCTTTTTCATGCCATATGTAGACAATATATGTAAAGAGTTAAGAATCGGCATCATTGCACTCAGGATATTCCCATACGTTCTCCATCCCCTCGTTCAACAGCCAGCGAAGAGTCATGCTACTAATCGTTCCCACTGCTATCTGATTAAACGTTTTCCTGGTCTTTCCTCTCAGTTTTGAGATTCTTCCAGAACCCCTGCCGATCCCCCGCAATCTCATTCTTTCCACATATGGGTTCTCAATCTGTTCTCCGCCTTCTCCACGTGGTCCCACAAGCGCACGACCACCTCCCCCTTGTCCATGGGCAAACTACCACCAAGAGGTGCAATCCCTGCTAGCCTATCAGCCTGTTCATTCCCCCGTACACCCACATGGCCAGGGCAAAATATCCATACAGTTCTCACAATCTGTGACCTCTGAAGCGACGAGAGCCATTCCACACGAAACATTCCTTTCTCCACCTTACTAATCATACGCTTTGAATCCGCAATGAATACAACGTGTGTTGCAGTAGTCTCCTCTAGGAACCGGAATGCCGCTGTTACTGCCTCCACCTCCATTCTCATGCTTTACATCGTAGTCTCATATGCCAGACTCTCCTTTTCCAAGACTCGCCCATTAGCCTTTGAAATAAAGCCCCAGCCACTACGTCTGTTTCTCACCACTGACCCATCAGTGTAGATGACTATGTCACCTTGATGTGTGTTGCTCTGGATCAGCTGTTGCACTTCAAAGTCAGTGCGGCCCGCTGCCCATTCTCTGCACTCACGACCCAGTGTTATCATTACATTGTGCCAGTCCGTCATGTCTTCCGGAACTTCCACCCACTCTCTTTCACGATTGATGGTCTCTAGATCACACACGTGACTTATAGAAAGTTCTGCCTGTGCCATCCAGGACCTGCCTAGTCTTAGTCTATGACCCTTAACCATATCCATTGCTGCATGCAGCGGGTGACCCCTGTCTGCGGCAACTTTCAGGTACCATTTGGCCTGAAGGACCCTATGTCTATCCGTAATTGTTGGTAGCGCCAGGATATGCCTCATGCATAAAATTGGTGTGTCCTTTGTGCACCCCAGGATTAACCGCATGGCAGCATACTGTATGCTCTCCAACCTTTCAAGCTGGCTCTTTGACACTGTCAACAGCCCAAACCATACTCAATGACAGAAATTATTAACTGCTGAAAGAGCCTGTACAGCATCCTCTGATTTACCCCGGTTGCTGCCATAGACCTCAATGCATTAAGTCCCCTACCAGCCTTCACCACCAAAGCCTCCACGTGATCCTTAAAAGACAAACACCTGTCAAAGGTGATACCCAAGTACTTCAATTTACTCTCTCGGCTAAGAGGATATCCATTCAACATTATACCTGGGACATCTGCCTTGACGATACGGTTATCCAGGGAGTACCACGCAACCGATGCCTTGTCTGTGTGTATAATGGCCCTTGCGTTCCTGCACTACTCCACCACCCTGTTTACTGCCACCTGTAAGTCTTTCGCCAAACTATATATAAAGAAACCAGCCAAACAGAGACGGCAAGAACACCGCATGTCGAGAACACAGAAGAAGAACCATCTGCAAATTACACCATTACAGAACTGTTTGCGGACGAACAAGCACTAATAGCAAAATCAGAAGCTGAATTACAAAACCACATGAATAGTCTAAACCAGTAGTTCTCAACCGGTGGGGAAATTCCCCTCCCCCCCCCCCCCGCCCCACCCAGTAGAACTTTAGGGTTTCCTAGGAGGATGGGGAATTAAGATTATTTCAAGATCCCGCCAATAGAGGGAAGTCAATAAGTAAGTCACAAATGACTGTAGCAATATAACTAAATATGATAACTGGAAACCAGTTGATTTTTATACATACATTGTCCCTTTATTTCTCAACATTAGTCATTAGTCGCGGTTCCAACATCACAGAAAAGGGTCGTCCCCATTATACTCCATTCCCATGCCAGTGAATATCGCATAAAATGTTCCTCACTACCCCATGTGAAAAGTGGAAAAGACAGGAGTCGCGACAAACAACTGCGCGCTCAGGCACACTGTTCAAAAAACCACTGCCAGAATGTCACCACAAAAGTCCTCTACGAACAATAAAATTCATCTTTGATGTATCTGGCAAACTGCTGCTACTTGGTTCCAGTAAATATTCTTTATTGTTCTTAAATCTTTCCGATCATTGTTGGTATCTTCCAACGTATAATAATAAAGGGAGACTTTATTAGCAAAACATTTACTAATAATGTACGGACATTACTGGCAAACAGCTGCTCACGTGATGTTTACTACCGCCGTCGATTGGCTTAAGAAGACTTTTATTCTGACTTCTTGTCTGTCTTTTGTTTCCAAGTTCTTTTTATTCAAACCCCACTTTCTTTTTGAACTTCAACTACATACATACTAGTTTATTCCATAAAACTTTAATGTTCAGATCTTAATGAATGCCTAGATACGGTACTTACTTCTTAACGTTGAATTTGGTACGCACGAGATGAAAGTAAGCCTGTAGATGACACTTTTTATCATCCTATCTCAAGTGAATAATATAAAATGGCACAAAGTACTGCAGCTTTATATAAACAGAATTACGACACTGTTGTTATGTAAAGCTGCACTACTTTGTGTCGTTTTATATTGTTTACATTTTCACAGCTTCACCACAGTTCCACCCAATTTTATCCATATCTCAAGTGAACCAAATCTCTTTTATTAAAAATTAAGCAAAAAAAAAACAATGCCGGCGGGGAGACGAGCCCCAGTCTCCAGCGTGACATGCGGAGATTTAATAATGTAGTCAAACGTAGGTCACGTGACCAGCTGTTTGCGAATAATGTCCGTATATTATTGGCAAATGCTTGCTTATAATCACTTCGATAATAAATCATACAATTCAACTGCGCTTGCATTTCCCTATTTGCTTAGAGCATATTTAAAAGATCATAATAACATGATAGTAATGCCTTTATTGATCACTACACTTAATATTTATGTTCAAGCATTCTTCGAAATTACAAGGTATCTAAAAGAAAAACACTTAGATAAGCAATGAGTAGGGGACATAAACGTCTAATATACGTTCCAAGGGAGATTACTTAAAATTTTAAAAAAGACAATAAAGCGTATACTACCGATAATATTATTACCCACGTTAAACATCTGTACTTTTTCCTTAGAAACAAAAAGATTAATGCAAAAGTAAATTATAAATGCAGAATATAATACTTTTATAATTCTTAAAATATATGTTTTCAATATTTGCATACTTATATTTTATAATGCACGTTTTAGTTATTTGATTATTTCTTAAATAATATATGTGTATTCTTTTACTTTTTATCTGTACATCTTCCCCATATGGGAAAAAAAATTTTTTACTGGTCTCCCGGAAACATTACATTACACAGACCACAAAGGTATACTAGTACACATCAGCACAAACAGCACAAACACGCATCCAAACAAAAGGTCACCTCACTGGAAGTTCAATAATTCACTATTGGAACACTCAGAATATGTAAAATATATGACACAGCTCATACACACGTACACAGACAATATACCGACTGAGAACATCACACAACACTGGGACTTATTGAAAAACACCATACGAAGCAGAACACAACATCTAGCAACCATGATCCACAAAGACAGACTAAGACAGGAGCGCATCATACAGACAGCCATACGACTAACAAAACAAACAGACAGAGATGCACATCACTTACACACACTAGAAGCACAACTAGAAGAACACCAACAACACAGATATCTGGGTGCTCTTCTCAGAACAAAGCTCAACACAATTACACAAGAAACAGCTACGAGGCAATATTTAGCAATAGAACAGAACGTACAACGTAACAGACAAATAAGCAAAATATCAGACATGCAAGGAAACATGCAGACAGAAACACCACACATAGAGACTGCTTTCCAACAACACTACACACAACTATTCACAGCAGAGACAGTCGACACACAGATGTAAGACAACTTCTTACGGTACACAAAGAAATTAACTGACACAGACAGAGACACACTGGACACAGAACTGACACTGACAGACATAACACAGGCACTAAGCACACTAAACAAAGACAAAACTCCAGGACCAGACGGTTTGACAGTAGAATTCTACCAACACTTCTTCCCTATTCTAGGCAATCTTCTCCTCAAAGTCTATCAGGAAGCCTTTGACAAAAAAAATCTTCCGGACAGCTGCAACATGTCTTACATTACACTCATATGCAAAGATAAAACTGACAAAACACAACTGAAGAACTACAGACCAATTTCCTTACTCAACACAGACTACAAGATACTCGCCAAATCACTCACCAACAAACTTAAACCTTTCATGCCAACACTAATACACCCAGACCAACAGTGCAGTGTCAAAGACAGAAATATACACAACCACACACACCTCATTAGAGACATAATCAACTACACACATGGGAAAGACTGTCCATCCTCCATCTTATCCTTGGATCAAGAAAAGGCCTTCGACAGAATTTCCCACACATACCTGCATAGGACACTAGAATTTTGTAACATAGGAGAATACTACAGGCAGTGGATACAGATCTTGTATAAAAACCCTGAGAGCAGAGTGTTGGTGAACCATTCACTGACAGCTAGCTTCAGGCTCACGAGATCTGTAAGACAGGGATGTCCCTTATCACCACTCCTGTATGTGCTCACCCTAGAACCTTTATTAGAGAAGATAAGGCAAGACACTAGTATTAAAGGAACCTTCCTGCATGGGATAGGAGAGCAGAAGCTCATCGCCTATGCAGATGACACTGCCTTCTTTCCCACCAGCAACACATCAATAAAGAATATACTCCACACCTTTACCCATTTTGGAAAAGGCAGTGGAGCCAAAATTAATGTACAGAAATCACAGATAATGGGTCTGGGAAAGTGGAAACAAAAGGCTGATTTCCCTCCAGATCTGAAACACATAGACACCATGAAGCTGTATGGGATCACATTTCCATGTGATCCCACAGAAACACACAGACAGACATGGCACGCACTGACCGAACAGATCACAGACATGTTACACAGGTATAGGTACAAGACATCCACAATATTTGGTAGAAGCACAATAGTCAACACATACATATTACCCAAAATAATATATTTAGCGACAGTACTGGACCCTCCCAAACAGACCGTCACAAACATAAACATACAAATCAGACGCTTCATCTTCACCAACACAATACACAGCATTCAGCACAAAACTCTCATACAAGACAAGGGACAAGGGGGAATTGCACTACAGGACATCCAGACAAAAATACTGTCACTTAGAATCAGTCACATAGGTAAAATCATCAGACACCCAGAACAGAACAGACTAGCACTATACTACATAGGCCACAACATCAAACATCTCACACCTCTTAACAATGCAACTGCACACTACCAGGGAAAACTGCCAACTTTCTATCAGACATGCATACAGGCAATAAAAGGACATGAACAGTTAATACAGCAAACAACACACACAATATACAAACATTTAGTTAGAGAACAAGCACCATCACTAAGACTTAGGATTAAAAGAGGACACAAATACTTCATGACTGACTTCACATGCACCTTTTCAAACCTACACAACAAACACATAACTCCAAAAGCTAGAGAAATCACATATAGACTGCTATACAATATGACCCCCACAACACAGGTAGAAGCATACATATCCAAACAATGTCAATTATGTAGAAACAACACACAAGAGACAGAGGAACACATTTATTATACATGTCCAACAATTACTGCCACACGCGCAACACTCAAACACCTCATACAAACGCACACAGGCAAACAAACCGACATATATAAAGCAATTTTTCTCAACACTATACCAAAGACAGCTAAGGACATACATACAAAACTACTGGTAGCACTTTCTTACTACAGACAACTTATATGGACCTGCAGAAACTTTGCCAGATACAAACACCACACATATAACACACACTTAATTTCCTTTATGTACACACACAAAATATCACAACTATTTCCAGAGTAAATCATATGTATTCTTCTTTATTGTATTACAAATTTGGTATACATGAGTGCGAGAAAGAAAGAAGAAACTGTGAGTGAATGGAGAGTGAATGACTAAAAAGATCACATATGGTCAAAAGACCAATGGAAAATCCCTTATGTAAAGAATAGTGGAAATATAAATGCTTGTTTTATTTGTTTCAAAATGATGGCTTCAACCCTTATAGATAAGGGGAAAAGAAAAAAGGAGAAAAGAAAATCAACTCCTCCCATTCCAAATTACTATTTATGGAATGTTTGCTTTAAATGCACTTGTTGTGCTATACTACCACCACTACTAAGATTATCACTTTAGTAAATAGAATCACATATCTATTATACTATTTATTATTATTATTATTATTATTATTATTATTATTATTATTTATTATTATGATTATGTCTACTATTATTATGATCATTATTATTATTACTATCATTACCTTACCCTTATTATCTTTAGTATCATTAATTTGAAAAGTATTAAGGATATCATCATTATTAATTTACAACTTCATCTCCCAGGTTCCCCCCTTTGCTTAAGGTTTGTTGCTTTTGCTACTACCCCCACTGGTTTGTTTCAAACATTTGTCCTGCCTGTACCATCATTAGAGTGGTCATGGGGACATTGGTGGAGTGAAACCAATGGGTGGGAGGGTAGCGAGGGAAACAAAATGTAAAGACTTCCCCCTTTTCCTTGTAGTCAGTACTTACCTTATTATCCTTAGTATCATTAATTTTATAAGTATTACTGATATCATCATTAGTAATTTACAATTTCATCTCCCCTGTGCCCCCCTTGCTTATGGTTTGTTGCTTTTGCTACTACCCCCACTGGTTTGTTTCAAACATTCGTCCTGCCTGTACCATCATTAGTGGTCAGGAAAGGCATTGGTGGAGTGGAACCAATTGGTGAGAGTGTAGCGAGGGAAACAAAAATGTAAAGATTTCCCTTTCTATTTGTCACCCCCTCTGAATCATGTGAGTGAGTGTTGAATGAATGAATACAAAATCACAAATGGTTACCAAACCAATGATACTGTAAACACTTGTGTTAATACAAATGCTTGGTTAATTTTTATTAAAAAACAAAAGAAAGAGAGAGCAAAGAGGAAAATATGAATGAACCCCTACATTTAGGAAGAAAAAAAAAACAAGGAGGAAAATATAACCCACTCCTTTACTCCAAGTATTACTAAAAACTGCAGTTTGCATTTGTATGTACCTGCTATGCAATGTTAACACCATTCCAAAGAAAATCATCCTAGCAAATGGAATCACATGTTGTAAAAATGTTATCATTTTCATAACTATTATTACCATTGCTGTTTTTTTTTAATTGCTGTTATTACCCTCAGTATGTCTCTTCTTGTCATTATTACTATTGTCATCATTAGTAATAAAACAAAAACCCTTTCCCCATTCCCCCCCCCCTCGCTCATGGTTTGTTGTTGCCTTTGCTGACACCCACACCGGTTTGGTTCAAATATTTATCCTGCCTTTACCATCATTGCCCAGAGAGGAGTGGTAAAGGCATTGGTGGAGTGGAACCAAATTGGTGAGAGAGTGGCAAGGGAAACAAAAATGTAAAGATTCCCCTTTTCCCTTTAACCCCCATTCACATGTAAATGTGTTCAAGAAATGGAATATGCTAATGGTAAATTTCCTATGTTGTAATCACAAAATATCACAGATATCCCCAGAGTAAACACAAGTACACTTCTTTATGATTGTAAAATTTAGTACACATGAGTGCGAGTAAGAAACAAGAAAATGTGAGTGAATAATGAATGAATGAATACAAAACCACATATGTTTACCAAACCAATGAGATTGTAAAAATTGGTGCTAATTCAGATGCTTGTTTACTTTTTACCAAAAAAAAAAAAAAAAAGGGAAAAAATGAATGAACCCTTACAAATAAAAAAAAAAAAATAAGCAAGGAGAAAAAGATAACCAACTCCTTTTACTTCTACTATTATTGAACATTGCATGTTTGCAATTATATGTACCTGTTATGCTATGCTAACACCATTCCTAGGAAAATCATTCTAGCAAATGGAATCAGTTTTGGAAAGTGGGATCATTATCATAACTATTATTATCATTTCTGTTACTATCAGTACTGTTTATCACCCTTAGTAGGTTAATGTTTGTCATCATTATTATTGATGTATTTGGTTTTATTTGCATTATTAGTATTATAGTTACCTTTATTAATATATAACCTCATCTCCCATGTGACCCCCCCTTCCCTTGCTCATGGTTTGTTTTATTTGCCTTTGCTGATACAATCACCCTTTGGTTCCAAAAATTATCCTGCCTTTACCATCATCACCAGAGAGTGGTGATGAAGAAACTAGAGTGGTAGGTCCAAATGGGTGAGAGTGTGACAATGGAAACAAAAATGGAAAGGTTTATCCTTCTCCCTATCAACCCCCCTTCACATGTAAATATGCCCAATGAATAAAATATGCACACGTACGGTTACATACACGCCCACATGCAACGCTCCGTAAACACACCTACACAAATACTAAACACACAGAACGCATGTAACAACACAAACATTATAAATGCAACCACTACCCCGATACTGTTTACACCTCCCAATCCCACCATCTTGACACTGTTTGTTTGTTGATGCTGTTGCCGCCATCTCCGATCGGTTCAGACATTTTATACTGCCAGTTTCATCATTACCGAGAGGTGGTGATGAAATTGGAGGTTTTAGAGCCGACAGGAGAGGGAGGCGGCAGGGGAAATAATATCGGTGCACTATCATCATGCTGTTGTTTCAGTAAGGGGTTACCCTACAACAAATTCAATGTAGAAATGTTAAAATGTATAAAATATTTGTATTTTTTGCGCATATGTCACCTACACGCCCACATGCAACGCTCTGTAAAAACACAAACAATACACTTTGCAACGATTTTAACACTCAATAAAAGTGTTTAAAAAAAAAAAAGGTCTCCTAAGGCCATACAAGAGTACAGGAAATTAATCACACACACACACACACACACACACACACACACACACTCACACACATTCCTCTCCTGTCTCTCTCTTTCTTATGACGTGTATAGACAACAGATGTAAAGAAACTAGCCAAACAGGGACCGCATGACAAGAACATAGAAGAAGAACCATCTGCAAATTACACCATTAAAGGCACCTGTTTGCGGACGACCAAGCACCAATAGTAAAATCAGAAGCTAAATTACAAGACCACATGAATAGTCTAAACCAGTGGTTCTCAACAGGTGGGGAGAATGATTTCTGAGGAGAATGCAAAAAATACCATGGACAGACAGAAAAACCAATGACCAAGTCCTCATTCATTCATTCATTCATTCATTCATTCATTCATTCAGTAGCATGTCCCATGCAGAACCTCGCTCCCATAACAACCTTTCGGAAAACCTCTCAATCATAAACAAGATGTCCCGCGTCCGACACACCCATCTGGAGATCATCCGTCACATCCTGTACCCATCTTCTATTTGGCCTTCCTCTTCCTCTCTTCCCAGGCATATACCCCTCCATTATTGTTCTCTCCAAACTTTCGTGACGTTTCAAGTGACCAAACTATTTAAATTTTCTTTGTTTTATTGTCTTTAATATATGTATGGCCACATGAAGGCTTTGAGCGATGTAGACCTGAAGGAGATGACCGACTGCTTTAACCAGAGCATCAGGAAAGCATCAGTATCACAGGATCGGGTACACAGCTATCTCATCCCTCTCCCAAAACCATTCAAGGATCATTCAAAGCTTAGCGGCTTTAGGATCATCACCCTTCAAAATACATTTGGGAAGATTTTAGAGAAGATAGTCGCTGTCAAGCTGCAAGAGTTTTTGGAAAGGGGGAAGCTTCTTCCAAGAGGCCTTAGGAGCTACAGGCCAGGAAAAGATACCTGTTCAAATGCAGCCACTTTTGCCTTTGACGTTCATGAGGGGTTCCAGAGTAGACAGGAAAAATTGGCGGCAACGCTTGATCTCGAGGATGCATACAATAGAGTTCGATATGATATTTTGATGACCGCACTGAGGAGAAGGGGGTCAAGCTCTGGTTGGTGAACTGGATAGCCGCCGTCCTGCACTCTCGTCGGGTTGCTCTCCGTCTGGGTGCATGGACCTCAGAGCCCCGTATTTTAACCCCGGGACTGCCACAGGGATGGGCAATCTCACCGGTCTCTTTAACGTGTATACGAGCAAGATTGCAAACCTAGAAGCAACAGGGGTTGGAAGGATACTAATTTTTGCAGATGATATTCTTGCATATAGGCAGGGGAGAGATAGGGAGTAAACAGCCCAGGAGTTACAGGCGACAGTAGACAAAGTGATTGACTGTTGCACTGAAATGAGTGATGTCATCCACCCGGAAAAGGCAGCTGTTTTGTGGTGCTCTCTGGACAACAGGATTGTGAGAACTGATGTCCCAAGCCTCACGATAGATGGTAGAAGCGTCAACAGAGAGAACAAATTGAAGTATCTGGGAATCACATTTGACAGGAGCCCGTCCTTCAAGGACCATGTGGAGACGGTTGTGACACGATCTCAAAAGAGACTCAATGCACTTAAAACTATGGCTGCAATGGACACAAAGCAGAGAATGCTTTTCACACTATACCAGCACTTGATCCTCTCAGTGATTGATTATGGACTAGGACTGCTCACTATCTCAAAGAGTCAGTTGGTGTATTTAGAGCGCATACAGAACGAAGCTATGCGGGTCATTCTGGGATGCACTATAGACACCACAGTAGTGTGTATGCGTTATATCCTTGGTTTGCCGACTGTTGCTGGTAGGCTCAAGTTGATGCAGGCGAAGGCATACCTCAGAGTAGTTGCTGACACAGATCACCCGTTGCATGAGGCGCTGGACGCAGTTAATGGTCAGCGACTGATACAAGTGAAATCATGGATGGCTCAGGCGTAGGATACGATAAGACAGGTGTGCACCTTGGAGAACATTAGGTGAGGAAAGGAGTGGGTCAGAGTGTCAGCGGAGCAGTCAGGCTTGTGAAGAGTTATAATCACATTGAGCCGGAAGTGCAGGGAATGGCCAGCAGGTGCCGCGGAAGTGGAAACCCAGCAACTAATTCAGGATAATGCTCGCCCGGGTGATGTGATTATATGCACAGGTGGTTTGGTGTTGAGAAGCAGGAGAAGTGCCTGGAGGTTCTTAGCAAAAGCTAATGGTCGACGTTTGGTGCAGGAGAGCCTGACATATATAGAGAGCACAACATCTAACTTAAGAATGGAGGTGGAGGCGGTCAGTGCAGCTTTCCGCTGGATGGAGAATACGAGACACGCACACATCATGATTGTAACTGACTAAAAAAGCATGCTGAGTAGGGTGAGGACAGGCACTCTTCGTACAGAGTGTCACTCGTCGTCCCTGGGGGAAAGTGGAGTCGACAAGCACACCTTTAAAATACTACTTATACTTTGGAAATATTGTCAGCCCTTTGTCTACACTCCCCCTTTATGTCTTCTACTCACTATCTCTCTCTATCTCTCTCTCTCTCTCTCTCTCTCTTATTCCACAAATGCCCGCAGAAGTCGGATGTGTCGGATTAACGGCGCAAGAACGCAACTCTGCTGTAAATAGGCACAACGCAATCATGACCAAAAACAAACAAAAAAAGACTCCGGATGAACGCAGAAGAAGAAGAAGAAGAAGACGAAGAAGAAGAAGAAGAAGAAGAAGAAGAAGAAGAAGAAGAAGAAGAAGAAGAAGAAGAAGAAGAAGAAGAAGAAGAAGAAGAAGAAGAAGAAGAAGAAGAAGAAGAAGAAGAAGAAGAAGAAGAAGAAGAAGAAGAAGAAGAGGAAGAAGAAGAAGAAGAAGAAGAAGAAGAAGAAGAAGAAGAAGAAGAAGAAGAAGAAGAAGAAGAAGAAGAAGAAGAAGAAGAAGAAGAAGAAGAAGAAGAAGAAGAAGAAGAAGAAGAAAAGAAGGAGGAGGTGGAGGGGGAGGGGGAGAAGAAGAAGAAGAAGAAGAAGAAGAAGAAGAAGAAGAAGAAGAAGAAGAAGAAGAAGAAGAAGAAGAAGAAGAAGAAGAAGAAGAAGAAGAGGAAGAAGAAGAAGAAAAAAAAGGGAAGGAAAAGAAGGGAAGAAAAGGGAAAAAAGGGGGGTGGGGGGGGGGGAAAGGGAAGGAAAAAGGAAAAGAAGAAAAGAAGAAAAAAAGGAAAAAAAAGAAGAAAAGAAAAAGGGAAAAAGGGGGAGAAGGAAAAAGGAAAAAAAAAAAAAAAAGAAGAAAGGGAAAAAAAAAAAAAAGGAAAAAAAAAAAAAAAAAAAGGAAAAAAAGGAAAAAGGAAAAAAAAAAAAAAGGTAAAAAATCATAAATTTGGTTGTTTTAAAATAAAAAAAAAAAAAAAAAAAAAAAAAAAAAAAAAAAAAAAAAAGTGGGAAAAAAAACCCCCCTTTAAAAAATATTTTTTTAAAATAACCAGATAAAAAAATCCCCCTTTTTAAAAAAAAAAGGTTTCTTTTTTCAAAAAAAAAAAAAAAACCCATGTTTTTAATCTTTTACCAAAAAAAAAAAAAACCTTTTTTTCCAAAATTTTTTTTTTTAAAATTTTTTTTTTTTTAAAAAAA
>JACEFZ010020657.1:0-70066 GCA_014155875.1 Cepaea nemoralis | reverse complement strand
GTAAAGTGTCTGGCTTTCTCTTCTTCTGTCCTATTTGGGGGTGGGTGGCAACGCCTAGTTATGCGCCTCAATGTGTTCTATCGCCGACTAACGACAATCACACAATAGCATGTATCCCAGACTAACGACAATCACATAGACATATATATCCACGACTAACGACAATCCCCAAACATTTTTCCCGATAACACAATCACACACATTTACCCACGAAAACCAAAAATAAACAACTTTATCCGACTAACGATTCACACACAGTACCCCCGACTAACGAAAATCACAACAATGTATCCCGACAAACGACAATAACCCCACATGTACCCGAAACGACAATCACACCACATGTATCCACGACTAACGACAATCACACAACACATTTATCCACGACTAACGACAATCACACACACACATGTATCAACGACTAACGACAAACACACACACATGTATCCACGACTAACGACAATCACACACACATGTATCCACGACTAACGACAATCACACACACATTTATCCACGTCTAACGACAACAATACATACACATGTATCCACGATTAACGAAAATAAACACACGCATTTTATCAAAAGACTAACAACTTTCAAACACACACATTTTAAAACGTTTAAACGAAACACACAATTTCATGTATCCACGCTAATACAAAACACACGCACTTATCCCAGCCCTTATGACAACCATGCCCCAAACTTATCCCAGACTAATGCAACCACACACGCACGCCGCAGCGCACACACCCACAACACGTATCCCCGACTATAAAAACCACAGAGGGCACTTATCCCAACTAATGACAACCACACCCGCACTTATCCCAGATTTAATTGAAAACCACACACACTTTTATCCCCGACTAATGACAACCACATACACACACGCACTTATCCCAGACTAATGACAACCACACACGCACTTATCCCAGACAAATACAACTACAAAACACCACACACACACACACCACACCGTATCCCGACTAATGAAAATTTCACACGCATTTTATTCCCCTTGACAACCACACACACACCACGTATCCCCGAATAATGACAACCACAAAACCCGTTATCCCAGACTAATGCCCAACCACAACAAACACACACCCTTTATCCCCGACTAATGACAACCAACACCCACACATGTATCCCGACAAATGACAACCAACACACACCACAAAACCCCCACACCACCACACACACAGCACCACACACACGTATCCCCAAATAATGACAACCCACCGCAGTTACCCCGACTAATGAAAACCACACACACACACACACCCGTATCCCCGACTAATGAAAACCACACCCCCAACACACACATGTATCCCAACAAATGACAACCACCCCACACACCACACACACAACGACACACCCCAACCACGTACCCCCGTTTAATTTTAAAACCACACACCCACACGTATTACCAACTAATGACAACCACACGCACACACACACACACATGTATCCCAGACAAATTTAAAACCACACACGCACTTGTCCCAACTAATGAAAAACCAAAACCACATACAAAAACCCCCCAAAAACGCATTTTACCCCGACAAATGACAACCTAACAACCATATCCCAGATAATTGACAACCACACACACATTTAAACCCCGACTAATGACAACCACTTACACATACACACACACACACGCACTTATCCCAGACTAATGACAACCACACACGCACTTATCCCAGACTAATAACAACCACACACACACACACACACACGTATCCCAGACTAATGACAACTACACACGCACTTATTCCCGACTAATGACAACCACACACACACACACACACACACACACACACATGTATCCTCGACTAATGACAACCACACACGCAGTTATCCCAGACTAATGACAACCACACACACACGCGTATCCCCGACTAATGACAACCACACACCCACACACATGTATCCCAGACTAATGACAACCACACACACACACACACACACACACACACACACACACGTATCCCCGACTAATGACAACCACACACACACATCACACACACACGTATCCCCGACTACTGACAACACAAAACGCACATACCCCCCAACTGATGAAACCACACTCCCCACAACGAAACAAGTATCCCCGATTAATGACAACCAAAACACCACCGTATAAACCCCGGCAAATGACAACCACACACACAACACACACACACACAAACACATTTAATCCCCGACTAATGACATCCCCACACACACACTCCACACACACACGTATCCCCGACTATACAACCCACCCCGCACATACCCCCACTGATGATAACCACACACACACACACACTCACACACACACGTATCCCCGACTAATGACAACCACACACGCACCTATCCCCGACTAAACACAGTTATCTGATAGCTGATAGCTTCAAATAAATAGTTATGAAAGGCAGAAACAGAAGACATCCACAAGAAGAAGAAGGAAAAGAAACAAGACGAAAACGAAATGAAGAAGAAGGAGAAGAAACAGAAGACGGCAACGACTAGAAAAGTAAGAAGGAGAAGAAGAGAGACGTTGGCGATCACGATTCTCCATTCCGCTCTGCCAATTCGATATTTTAATGAATGTTGTGTTGCTTGCATTATCATGACTTGGTCAACTGTGTAAGCTCTACAAATACACATTTCTGTCTTCTGCTGTCTCTCTTGCCTGATATTTCCCCCCACATAACGCTACAGGTGTTTATTTCACCTGTTCGGCCATGTCCCATAAAATTCATTTAATGTTGTTTATTTTTCGCAAGATCACGATTAGTGAACTTGTAATTCCTGAATCTCTCAATATCTCAGCTATTGTTGTCCTTTCTGTGCACATTTTCTCAACAATCATGTGTTCACAGCTTTGAGTGTTTCACCGCATACATTTTCTCAAAAACCAGATTTCCACACACATTTTCTCCAAACCACACATATTTTCTCCTCCTAAACCCCCCCCCCCCCCCCACCCCTAAAAAAAAGAAGAAAGAAAAGAAAACACATGTGCACACACAATTTCTCAACATCCACATGTGCACACACAATTTCTCAACAACCACATGTCCACACACATTGTATCGCCGTGATATTTATGCTCGCCTGGGGTTGCTCAATATAGTCCTTCGATGTGAGTACATCCCATCTGATGTCACTCTCTAACCATGATATTGGGAACGAACAACCAGTCTGATGTTTGCGATGTTTCTACATCAACATCATCATCATCATCATCATCATCATCAGGTGCCGGGCCGACTGGCGTTCATGTCTCTCCCCCATATCTCGGTGAGGGCTTTCCTGGATGAAACTCTGCTGATAATATTTTTCCCGCCTCACTCCATCTTGCACAGTGATTCTCAACCGGTGGGGAATCCCCCCCCCCCCCCTTTTCCAGGGTGGAATTTTAGAGTTTCCAGGGGGGAATTAAGATAATTTCAAGATCGCATTAATACAAGAATCAGTTTACTTGATATTGTTTTTCCCTCTAAATTTTACGGTTCTGTACTTCTCGGCCTAATGAAATTCGTTTTATAACGTAAGTAGACCCGAAAATCACGTTTTATGTAGATGTCTAGACTTGTTTTAGTATGTGTTATTAAATTGAGCTTCCATTTTTATGTATACGTGTAAGTGTTTGTGTGTGTGTGTGTGGGGGGGGGGGGGGTTTATAGGGAGGAAATTCAAAAGGGGGTGAGGGAAATGACGCTCTGAACATATGGTAAAGGGGGGCATGGGCCAAAAAAGGTTGAGAACCACTGATCTAGCATCATCTGTCGCCCTTCCTCTGCCTGTCTTCCCACTCTCCAGCCATCACGATGTTTTCCGGTGCCTGTCTTCTCATTACATAACCAAAGAATGTTGTTTGTCTCCTTCTTATAACTGTATACAATATTTTACATGTATCAACCTCTTTCAATCAGTCGTTATTTTCTTATCTTTAATGATGACCAGTTCTTCTCACTCTCCTTCACAGTCTGCCAAAGGCCGCGCTGGCCTGGTCATGTGGGAGTGTGAGGAAATGAATAGGCTGACAGGTTGGCAGGGAATGAGCCTCTCGGTGGTAGATTACCTATGGACAAGGGGGAGGTGGTCGGGTGCCTGTGGAGCCAATTGGAGAAAGCGCGGAGCAGACTGAACACCCGTATGGGGAAAGAATGGTGTGGCCGGAATCGGCGGGGGATCTGGACGAATCTCAGAACTGAAAGACCAGGAGAACTTTCAATCAGATAGCAGTTGAAACCATTAGCAGTATGACTCTTCGCTGTCTAGGGAACGAAGGAACGGTGCGCGTGTGCTAATGTCCTGGGGGCAGTGATGTCGCTTCTTAGCTCAAGTCAACTCAACTCCTTCATCATAAGTACGAAATTAAAGCTGCTGCCTTTTACATCTTAAGCACATCTGGCTTACGCGCTATGCTTGACCCCTATTTTTATAGACCACTCCAGGGGTCATGTGCTCAGTATTACAACGGCCTACTTTACTTCCTAAGACATTTCCTAGTGACCATTGTAGTCTGGGTCGACCTGGGAGTGAAGGCTCATTTTAAACATTCGAATTTACCCAGGTCGGCAGGCGAATGTCTAGCAATTACTCCTCCACCGACTTGTTTAAACTAGCCTGCAGGCTACCGGGAAACCGCGCTGCTAAGACCGTGTCGTGAGATTAACTTAAGTGTGTGTGTGTGTGTGTGTGTTATGGCCTACAAGTGTTCCTGAGCCGCGGAATTGCAGGCCTGGAGGTCGCTTGTTCCAATCCCTATAGAGGTTGATAATTTGGGGGGAAAACTGACCACGGCTTCCAGGTCGATCCAGTCTAAATTGGGTACAAGACAATTGTTTGGGAAGCAAATGCGTCCGGCGTGGCAGTGACAACATGAGCCATTTGGTGCTGCTTTTTATAAAATACTAGCTGACCCGGCCCGGCTTCGCCCAGTCCCTGGCGGGGATCTATCTATCTATCTATCTATCTGTCTGTCTGTCTGTCTGTCTGTCTGTCTGTCTGCCTGCCTGCCTGCCTGCCTGCCTGCCTGTCTGTCTGTCTGTCTGTCTGTCTGTCTGTCTGTCTGTCTGTCTGTCTGTCTGTCTGTCTGTCTGACCCGGCCCGGCTTCACCCAGCTCCTGGCGGGGAGCGCCTCATTTAATTCATATAACAAAAAAAAAGTAACTTAAGAATGTCCTTCCACACACCATCCATTATTTTTAATGACAACTGTTTTTAATCACATACATGACTGTAGATAACTTCTTTAAACATAACAAGATGAGTTAGAAAATTTTCACTATTGAAATAGATGCATTATTGTTATGAAAACTATGAAAATGCCTTAAAGATTATATCATTATTTATTATAACTCATATGCCTGTAAATAACTGTAGACAAAGAGTTTATAAATCTTTGAAAACAATGCAACAATCCATATATAAAATATATAGCAATGATATTAAAAGTTATGCCCCTTGAAATAACTTTTCTTAAGTTAAGTCCCCCACGCTATATATATATATATATTATATATATATATATATATATATATATATATATATATATATATATATATATATATATATATATATATATATCTATATATATATATATAAGATATTAAAATATTAAATTTTAGTAAGTAAATAGCTGATTGTACACTAACCAACTATGACAGTTGGCTGCACGGGAATGAAAAGAAAACATGTAGAAAATTTCATCTCAGTCGGATGGACCGTTATCGAACGCATAAATAACAGACATACATACATCGCCTTTTATATATATAGATGGGGCCGGCACCAAAAACCCCATACGCCTCAAAGTGTGGAAAAGAGTCTCCAACTGTCATCATCATCATCATCGTCGTAGTCGTCGTCGTCGTCATCATCATCATCATCATCATCATCATCATCATCATCATCATCATCATCATCATCACCACCACCACCACCGCCGCCATCACCACCACCACCACCATCATCATGTGCCGTGCCAGCGGTCATGGTCCGCTATCTGACACGATCAACAGAGCCTTGAATCAGGACTGAGTTCTTATCTGGATTGTTATACCATGTGACCAAGTCATCCAGATATTTATCTTTTTGCCTTCCACGGCTCCTTTCCCATCAGTTTAGTCAGTTGTTACCAATTTTTACAGTTGATCTCTTCTGATAATGTGCCCGAAAAATCTCGACTGTCTATGTCTAACTTCTATAATCATTAAACGGTTTACATTTGTTTCTTGCACCAAGTTTAATTCTCTCAAATTATTCCATGTGTATAAATATTGCATGTGCATGTTGAAGAGATCGGGTGATAAAACATACCCCTAACTATGAAAGCCTATTGTACAATGCCCACATTTCCTTAAACTATTTCCTGTCTGTTGATATTGGTTCACAGTTTGGTTGCTGAATGACGTCGACTTAATACCTACACATCAGACACGGTGAAGAACATCAAGGTGAGGACGGGAGCTGGTCTGACAATCTCATAAAATCATGACATGACCTAGAATACACACATTCATTAACATGCCCATACTGACAACGGTATTCACCGTCTGATCACCACATCATTTGCTTTACAAGCAAGAGAAGGCTTCTTTGTTAATGTGACAGCTTTGGTAATGTAGCACTGATTTGATTCCGGCCATATTGTCTGTAGCAGATGGCGTGTCTAGTGTCTGACGTAATATTTATAAATAGCAATCGCTGATGAAGCACCGAAGCCATTTACCGCCTCAAATTCACAGGGCAGACATTTCTGGGTATTATGTAAACACAGTAAAGTAACCAATATGTCTCCTGTTTCAAGCGTATAATTAGCTCAGCTCAATATAATGGGAGCTGACGCTAGACGCCCTCCTACAGACCCGGCGGTCAGGTGTACTTTATAGCATGGCTGTCAGTGAATTCAGATACGGGGATGTCACAGTTGTGTGTTCATGTGGATGTCATTGTTGTATGTTCATATGGTTGTCATAGGTTGTACGTTTAGATGGATGTCTTAGTCGTGTATTTAGATAGATGTCATAGTTGTGCGTTTAGATAGATGTCATAGTTGAGTGTTTAAGACAGATGTCATAGTTGTGTGTTTAGATGGATGTCACAATTGTCCTTCCATATGTATGTCATAGTTGTGTGTTTAGTTAGATGTCTTAGTTGTGTGTTTAGCTAGATGTCATAGTTGTGTGTTTAGTTAGATGTCATATCAGTGTATGTAGATAGATGTCATAGATGTGTATTTAGAAAAAATGTCATGGTTGTATATTTAGAAGGATGTCATAGGTTGTGTGGTTAGACAGATGTCATAGTTGTATATTTAGATGGATGTCACAGTTGTGTGTTTAGACATATGTCATTTGTGTGTGTTTAGACAGATGTCATAGTTTTGTGTTTAGATGAATGTCACAATTGTCCGTTCATGCGTATGTCATAGTTGTGTGGTTAGTTACATGTCATAGTTGTGTGTTTAGCTAGATGTCATAGTTGTGTGTTTAGTTAGATGTCATAGTTGTGTATTAGATAGATATCACAGATGTGTATTGAGAAAAATGTCATAGTTGTATATTTAGATGGATGTCATAGTTGTGTGTTTAGACAGATGTCATAGTTGTGTGTTTAGTTAGTTGTCATAGTTGTGTGTTTAGTTAGTTGTCGTAGTTGTGTGTTTAGATAGATGTCATAGTGGTGTATTTAGATAGATGCCGTAGTTGTGTGGTTAGATGGATGTCATAGATGTGCGTTTAGCTAGATGTTATAGTTGTGTGTTTAGTTAGTTGTCATAGTTGTGTGTTTAGTTAGTTGTCATAGTTGTGTGTTTAGATAGATGTCATAGAAGTGTGTTTAGCTAGATGTCATAGTTGTGTGTTTAGATAGATGTCATATGTGTGTGTTTAGCTAGATGTCATAGTTGTGTGTTTAGATAGATGTCATAGTTGTGTGTTTAGATTAGATTGTCATAGTTGTGTGTTTAGCTAGATGTCATAGTTGTGTGTTTAGATAGATGTCATAGTTGTGTGTTTAGCTAGATGTCATAGTTGTGTGTTTAGATAGATGTCATAGTTGTGTGTTTAGATAGATGTCATAGTTGTGTGTTTAGATAGATGCCGTAGTTGTGTGGTTAGATGGATGTCATAGATGTGCGTTTAGCTAGATGTTATAGTTGTGTGTTTAGCTAGATGTCATAGTTGTGTGTTTAGATAGATGTCATAGTTGTGTGTTTAGATAGATGTCATAGTTGTGTGTTTAGCTAGGATGTCATAGGTTGTGTGTTTAGATAGATTGTCATAGTTGTGTGTTTAGCTAGACTGTCATAGTTGTGTGTTTAGATAGATGTCATAGTTGTGTGTTTAGATAGATGTCATAGTTGTGTGTTTAGATAGATGCCGTAGTTGTGTGGTTAGATGGATGTCATAGATGTGCGTTTAGCTAGATGTTATAGTTGTGTGTTTAGTTAGATGACATAGCCGTGTATTTAGATGGATGCCATAGTTGTGTATTCACATAGTTGTGTGTTCATGCCCAGTATTCACACTCTAGTAATGAAAAATCAGATTCCCTGGGCTGGTCACTTAACTCATATGCCACATCACAGGCTTCCTAAACTATTTTTTTTTTACGGCGAGCTGCGTTGTAGTAAACGCTCACAAGGCGGCCAGAGGAAACGCTTTAAAGACTCTGAAAATCTAACTGAAAGCTTTTTAAATTCAGCTTGACACGTGGGAGACTGCTGCTAAAGACCGTAATTCGTGGCGTACATCATTACATAAGGGTGCAGTCACTTGTGAAGCAACCAGGACTGCAAGAGCTGTGAAGAAAAAAGGCTGGACAGAAAATCCACTGCACGAGATCCTCCTCCTGGAACGTCAAGCATTCTTTGCCCCTATTTTCAAAGAATATTTGAAGCCAAAATAGGCCTTATCGGCCATCTCAGAACTCACGGCTCCATACTTTCAACCCCACTAGATGAAATGAATGGTTATCATCATTCTTGATGGACAAACAACATAAAACAAACACAGTATTGATTGCAGACAATGAGCAGGATCTGCAAAATTTAGTAGATGCGGTTGTTGCACACAGTGAACAACTGGGGTAAAATTAAATTGTAAAAAGACACAGATTATAGTCCTCACAAGGAAGAAAGAAATACCACAATGTAATATAAAGGTAAATGGGAATATTCTTAACAAGTGAATCGGTACAACTATCTCGGAACAGTTATAATATCTGACGGGAGATGCCTTGAAGAGAATAGAATAAGCATCGCCATGGCGAAGGGAGCATTTTGCCATATGGAAAACATACTGATCAATAACAAATATGTCAATTGCAACGAGATAAAGATTGTTTAGGTGCTACATGGAACCTGTACTTTTGTATGGATGTGAAGCTTGGACAATGAGCAGACAAGCTGGAAAACATCTGATGGCTGTGGAAATGTGGTTTCTGAGGAGAATGCAAAGACTGCCATGGACAGACAGAACAACTAATGACCAAGTCCTAAAAGAAACACATGAAAACTGTAAACTAATTGGAGAAATTAGACATAGACAGTTACAATTTATGGACTCGTTATGAGAAAAATAAATTTGAAAAGTTGGTGACAAATGACAAAATTGAGGGGAAAAGAAAATGGGGTGGGCAGAAAAATAAATACCCGAGCTGATCTGCGACTATGGTGATTATGTGAGATGGCGGAACATGACTGCCAATGCTTATCGGTATTGCACATGATGATGATGACATAACATATAAGTTGGCAGGGTTTCGAGGATATACCTGGAGGAGCGGCTGGCCGAGTGGCTAGAACGCCGGAATCTCCTTCAGAAGACCCGGATTTGAATCCTCGGTAAGGTGTGGGATTTTTTTTGTTTTGTCGGGGGCAAAAAGAAAATCCTAATCTGCACAGTTAGCGGAGACTGCACTTAACCAAGCGGCCTTAATTCCTCAGACTCAAAGACCCTCCTGTCATACACAGCAAGGTACTATATTGGCAATAAATGACAGACTTGACATTTCGTCAGACGTAAACAAACAAATAATAAACCAAATTTCGCTTTTTCCAACTCAAAACACGCCACGTTTGTTTATTTTATTATTATTATAAAGCTTGACTCAATAGGCTTCATTTGAAGCTACATTTCATACATGGCACAAGCAACAGACGATATTTGGTTACTTGGAAGGGATACAGACATCGGATACTAGAATATTCGTCTATACCAGGGGTCACCAAACTACGGCCCGCGGGCCGAATCCGGCCCGCGACGTCATTTCATCCGGCCCGCCGACGGTACTCGAACTTGCTTGATATAATGTATGAAACACGAGACGGTGTGATACAATTTAAATGTAAATATTATGTTTAGAATAATAGGAGAAATTCACGCGTGCGGAAACCTCCTGGCTGCTCTAGGCTGTTTATTTATGCGGCCCTATTTATATATTTTGCAAACCTTATTATGAGATATATTCTATTACCAAATGAAGCCGCCTGCCGCGGCTCTCAAGAGTATGGAGTAGCATATCCCATGATACCCTGGTCAAAAATGCATAGGATGCTGGGATGTTGTGTTGGCGTGCCTGTAAGAGCCCAGTCACGCCATGTTCCCGCCTCTTTGGCCTTGAGAACAACTGAGGCCGAAGAGACGCTGATGTCTAATTTTCAGCAGAGGGATTGAACTCATCCCTCTGAGCCACTACCAAGCAGATAGGCGAACGTGCCCCAGGCACGGCCGAGTGTGGCCACTGTTTTTCTAGACCGCAGCTGAGAGGGCAGACAGGCCCTGTGAAGATCCAAAAGATCCAAGAGGATCTTGATTGTGGATTGACTATTATCTGCTGCGGGGTGAGTTTTGAATAAACCTTAATAGTTTAAATGGGAATATAGGAATAGAATAGCTTTGTCTGTACCCGAGAACAATAATGGAGGGGTATATGCCTGGGAAGAGAGGAAGAGGACGGCCAAAGAGAAGATGGGTGCAGGATGTGGCGGGTGATCTCCAGATGGGTGTATCTGAAACGGGACATCTTGCTTATGATCGTGAGGTTTTCTGGAAGGTTGTTATGGGAGCGAGGATCTGCAAAGGACATGCTACTGAATGAATAACCTTTGTTCCATCTTGTTGTCTGATAATTGCTGGTGTTGTGTATCAGACTACAGTTACAGTGCTGTGATGGAAGATCACTAGCTAGTACTGTGTTGGATGACTACCCATGCTGTGATAGAAGATCACTGGTACTGTGAAGGATGATCATGTGTATGTTTATTCATGGGGATGCCTATTTTGTTATTGCATCCAATCATTAATTTTATTTATTTGTGCACTGGCAATATTAATCAGATGTTTGTATCTTTTCAATTACATTATTCTGATTCCCTGTACACGGACCTGAATTTCTTCTGATATTTCTAAATCTTTTCTTTTCTTGTTAGCCGTAGAAATAGAATGAGATTCTCTGTGTCTTCTTATTCCTCTCTTCTTCTACGGCCCATGAGCAGTCGGCGTTGTGCTATTATCTCTATCATCACTATGCGGTTACACAAAGGCACCTATAAACTGTATATGTACCTTTGATGAGCCGTAGCTTCACCAGTGACCCCTAGTCCTCTGCTGTTCTTCTGTTTCAATAGGATTTTAATTATATTTCTAATTTAATGTCTTTTTTTTCATTTTCAGATCCCGTGTACTTCCACCCTTAATTATGACTACTAGGAAAACAAAAGTGAACGCCCGAGTGTCGATTTTTCAATGAAGAATGGGGAGTAAAGTACTTCTTTGTGGAAACAAAGGACCAGAAAACCAATTGCGTAATATGCAGCTTGCTTGCTTGCTTGCTTGTGTTCGTTGGCTTGAGCTCCAACGCGAAGTCCTGTATGTCGGATGAAGGCATCCTGTTGTCCAACATCAGTGTGATGTCATACAGGACTTGAGGTTTGCGTGAGTATCCGTTGTCCCATGTCTGGCTTATTGGTGTGCAGACTGGTGGTTCCTCGCCGTACAAGCAGACACTCTCCGACTTCGGAGGAATCGGCGATCCTACTGACTTTAGCCAGGACCCCGAAGGGACCTGTTGCCCAGGACGCTCGACGAGGACGCGTCAATAGGTCTTGGCCAGTATATAACCCGGCCCTGGTGCCTTGGAAACACCTCTGCGTCCCGTAATATGCAGCGAAAGTGTTGCCGTTTTGAAATAGTACAATCTTCGGTGACACTACGAAACAAAACATCTATCAATATTTTAAAAGTTTTCTGGAAAGTTACGCTCTGGGAAATATGAGTTCATTAAACGTGGTTTTTAAACACAAAGAAATCTCTTCACGAGAAAATGTGCTGAAAATAAATCTGTCACTCGTACAAGTTACAAAACAATGCATAAGATTGCAGAACGAGGGCAGCCGTTTACAGATGACAACTTCATCAAAGAGTGTATGATCGAAGCAGCAAATGACTTGTGTCCCGAGAAAGCCGATTTGTTTGGAACTATCAGCCTTTCGGCAAGTTCAGTTGTGCGGAGAACAGAAGAACTTGGAGAGAACATATTGCTACAGATACGCGAGAAAGCTAGGATCTTGTTGTGGTATTCTCTGGCGCTGGATGAGTCTACTGACCTCTCGAGTACGTCACAACTTCTCGTGTTCATTCGTGGTGTCAATTTGGACTTTCAGATAACGGAAGAGTTGGCGTCCGTTTGCAGCATGCATGGAACAACAACTGGGAAAGACATTTTCGTGGAAGTGCAAACAATTTTGCAGGACTATAACCTTCAGCGGAATCAGCTTCGAGGTGTTACAGTTGATGGAGGGGAAAAAACATGGCTGGAGTGAGGAAGGGTCTGGTGGGGCAGATCAGGACTCAGTTGGAAGATTTGCAAATTCCGGGCGCTCTGTTCATACACTGCATCATACATCAGCAAGTACTCTGGGGGACTTAGATATTTATTGTGTACTGAAACCAGTCGTTTCTGCTGTGAACTTCATTCGGGAACATGCACTCAATCACCGTCAGTTCCAGGCTTTTCGTGAATAAATTGATTCTGAATTCTATGACTTGCCTTATCACACATCAGTCAGGTGGCTCAGCTGCGGTAAAGACCTGCTTCGTCTTTACAAGCTCCGAAACGAAATAGATGTTTTCCTCACTGAAAAAGATTCCGCACTGAAAAAGATTCACCATTTCTGTTTCCCTCCTATCAACAAGAAGCTGTGTTCAAGTTTATTTTATTTTGTGTGCTTTATTTCGCTTTTTATCTGTTTGTGTTGGCCTGCCCTTGACGAAGGTTCTAGAACCGAAACGTCGGCAGTGTTTTGTTGTCCTATAATACTTATTGTTTTATTTTAATACTTCAGTATTATATATTTTTTTATTGTTTCTCATTATTGATAAGTCACACTTTGTTTTCACCTATGTATGGAGATTTTGTAAGGTATGTATATCGTGTCCGTGTTTTGTATGTCTGTTCGTTTCGCAGGAGCTAAATATACTTAATTGTTTGCATTTCATATCTTTTTTTAACGTCGCCTTCTTTGATAACTTTGTTTAGTAAATAAATTTGTTGGTTGTCTTTTTTGTGTGTGCATTGCACGCCCTTCCCATGATTAACTTAGTGTTTTGTCTTTTTTCCCAGAGCTTTCGTTCTAGCTTGCAATTATTGTTAAAGTTAGGTGTATATCCTTTACAGGACGTTTGCAGTCAACGCCAGCATTGTTTGCTGTTGTTGATGTCTTGGCAAGTTTACGTTCAGTAGTTTACTATTGCTTTCTGAACGACCGGCACCCATAACATAGCACAAAAACAAGCGCAACGTTGTGTGCTGCCAAATCGCGCGCAGCTGTGTTTCGAACGCGGGTATACGGGATTACGAACCACGTCCGTAAGACCTTCGCCACGGAGACCGGGGCATGTATTGTACAGAATGACTATCCGGCCCGCGCTCGTCATTTGTGGACGCTACAGTATAACTGTGGCATCTTCCCCAATTGTTCACACTATCTATTACTATGCTGTCCCCCCCCCCCCCCCCCCCCCCCCCCCCCCCCCCCCCCCCCCCCACCATATCTAATCTTAATTGTCCTCACTTTCCTATATTTTCATAGCAGACCGTTCACATATTTTTGGCTACTCAAATCCTTTTTGGCAACCCATTTTTAATTCAGCTGGCCAAGTCACCTTTCCGGCCTCACATGGCGAAGTTTTAGATCGTGTGTTAGTGTATTGTGGTCTTTCGTTTGCTGTATCTCGTTGTTAGCTGTGTTGTCATTGACAAAGATTCTGAGAATCGAAACGTCTGTGTGTCGTATTGTATGCGTTCGTGTGTATTTTATCTTATTTTATTATTCATTTTTATATTTATTGAGTGCTTCTGATTTCGGATTTTTCACCTGTATTTCGCGACACGTGGATCTCCTTGTAAGGTATGTGCAACGTTTGTTGATGTTTAGTTCGTTTTTTCTCGCAGGAGTTTAAAATACCTATTTGTTTCCATTTCATATTGTTATATCCTGCTGCAGCCGCTGCTTTTTCTCTCTATTCAATATCATTTTCTCAGCTAATCCGGCCCGCCGTGAAAAAAGTTTGGTGACCCCTGGTCTATACGCATGTTTAATTCACCCTTGGTGTTGTCGCCCTCATGGTATACCTCAAGGTAAAACACAGTGATGGTTAACTTACACTGAGTATTGATGCTCTTATTATGGTGTCCCTATGTGAAATACTTCCGGTACAAATGGCGACGAAGTGATGCGTTTATTCTTCGGGGAGACGCGTTTTAGTGTTTTCCTGTGGATTATGTGATGTTATTTCGTATTCGTTTATTGGAAGTGTTCAAAAGAAGCCACGGAAGGCAGGTGGTGGATGACATTTTGAGGGCAACCGACATATGTTTGTTGGTTATGGTCTCAAGTTTCGCGACGGCAGGCAGAGGATCTCTTTCGAGAGACAATGGCTGCGGTCAAACGACCAGTACGGTTACTGCCATAGAGGAAAGCACCGGCAAACTACCTCTTTAAAAATGCCTAGTACATTATGATTCGCCTTAAGACTGATCATCGCAAGACAAGGACAGAGACATTAAAATTGGCAACTTGGAACGTTAGGACTTTAAACGACGACGAAAAATTAGAGAACATAAAACAAGAAATAGAAAGAGAAAAAATTAATATTTTAGGGATGTGCGAAACGAGATGGACAGGAGCAGGCATCAAGATAGATGAAGATTTTAAGATTATTTATTCTGGAGGTGAAGATCAACAAAGGGGAGTGGCACTTATTTTGGACCGGAAAACATCGAAATCTGTTCAAATATATTGGACCGTGTCGGACAGAGTTCTACTAGTTAAACTGAGTGGCAGACCTTTTAGCATAAATGTTATTCAAGTATATGCCCCAACAGGAGAATCCAGTGAAGATAGTGTAGAGGAATTTTATAATGACATGGAGTCTGCCTTAAAGAAATGTAAAAATTCAGAAATAAACATCATAATAGGGAACTTCAATGCAAAAGTAGAACATCAAGGTGATAGATACACAGTAGGAAACTATGGTTTTGGAGAGAGACATGAATGAGGATACAGACTCGTAGAGTGGGCAAAAGAACAGGAAATGATTGTAGGAAACACCTGGTTTAAGCAACACCCTAGAAGATTATGGACATTGAGGAGTCCTGCTAGAAGGATCAGAAACCAATTGACTACATTCTGATTAGCAGAAGATTTAAAAACGCACTAACAATAGCATAAACAGTTCCCAGTGCTGATTGTTATAGTGACCAGAGACTACTTACAGGAACACTGAGGATAAAGTTGAAGAAAGTCAAGTATATAACAGGAAACACTAAATAGGATTTGTGTACATTGAGTAATGACAAGGAAATACAAAACAAATTCAACATAGAAGTACAGAACAGATTCGATATATTGTCTGATCTAAAGATATTATTCCAGGATGTGGATGGTCAATGGGAAATTTTGAAGAGTTCAATCAGTTTGGCTGCAGACACAACTATTCCAAAATTAAAGAAGCTGGGTCGTAAGAAATGGATGACAGAAGAAATTTTACACCTAATTGAAACAAGAAGACTCAACAAAAATAATTCTGCCAAATATGAAGAAATTCACAGACAAGTCAGAATATTATGTAAGGAGGCAAAAGAAGCATGGCTTGAGGAAAAGTGCTTTAACATTGATAAACAACACAACAGTCAAAATACCAAATTAGTGCACAATAGAATTCAGGAACTTACTAATAAAAGAACAAGTACATCAACAGGCTGTCTAAAAACTAAAGATGGCAAAATCATAATAGAAAAAGATCAGATTCTACATGTATAGACAGATTATGTGAAAAACCTTTATGAGGATAACAGAGAGAAACAGTATGATATTAGATTTAATAATTAAAGACCGCCAATTTTGAAGATGGGGGTTCGAAATGTTCTTAAGCATATGAAAAATATGAATAAAATTTAGTGGAACTGCGGTAAAGCTGTGAAAGTGTAAACAATATAAAATGACACAAAGTAGTGCAGCTTTACATAACAGAGTTAAGACACATACAGAACGTTGTGGCGATTAGCCTTCATCAACAAACAAACACATTCACAAGCACAACATACAGTCAAGGAGATCTCCTGTGACTACATCAGAAGGTGACGACAGGACGAGAAGAACAAAAGCATGGAAAAATTGAAGCATTGAAGAGAAAATGAGAATTGAAAAAAATGTTAATTGAAAAGAATGTTAGTTGAAGAAAATGTTTAATTGAAAAAAAAATGTTAATAGAGAAAACGTTCATACTCACCTCACCGTTCGGATCTGTAAGTGACTAAGAAAATCTCCGATGTATTCTGATACCCGGTGCTGGGTGTTACGATTCAGTGAGCACATAGAAGGAAGGGGGCGGGGCCGGAGGACGGTAACTGGTATCTGAGCAATCACAGTGGTTGTCCTAGTGAAGTATGAGGCGTGCAAGATTGAAGGTGGTAACCAAAACCCCATTGTGTTATTATAGCCACTTTTCCTCTCTCTCTCTCTCTCTCTCTCTCTCTCTCTCTCTCTCTCTCTCTCTCTCTCTCTCTCTCTCTCTCTCTCTCTCTCTCTCTCGCTCTCTCTCTCTCCCTCTCTCTCTTCTTACATATACTTTGCACATACCCACATACACTAGCATTTTGTCTGTTGAGGTGTGTCTATGTATGTATGCGCGTTCACGCATATCAGTCCACCCAGAATTTAAGACTCGCCCCTATAATAACACAATGGGGTTTTGGTTACCACCTTCAATCTTGCGCGCCCCCTACTTCACTAGTACATCCACTGTGATTGCTCAGATACCAGTTACCGTCCTCCTACCATGCCCCCTTCCTTTTATGTGCTCACTGAATCGTAACACCCAGCACCGGGTATCAGAATACATCGGAGATTTTCTTAGTCACTTACAGATCCGAACGATGGGGTGAGTATGAACGTTTTCTCTAATAACATTTTTTTTCAATTAAACATTTTCTTCAACTAACATTCTTTTCAATTAACATTTTTTTCAATTCTCATTTTCTCTTCATTGCTTCCATTTTTCCATGCTTTTGTTCTTCTCGTCCTGTCGTCACCTTCTGATGTAGTCACAGGAGATCTCGTTGACTGTATGTTGTGTTTGTGAATGTGTTTGTTTGCTGATGAAGACTAATCGCCGCAACGTTCTGTATGTGTCTTAACTCTGTTATGTAAAGCTGCACTACTTTGTGTTATTTTATATTGTTAAGCATATGAAAGCTGGCAAGGGCCCCGGTGCAGATAACATCACAACAGAAATGATTAAAGCTTTAGAAGAATTTGGACTAGAGCAAGTCACCAGACTGCTGAACACATTATATGATACTGGAGATGTATCTTCTGAATTATGTAACTCTGTATTTATTGCAATCCCAAAGAAATCAGGAGTCTTGGAATGTGATCAACATAGAACAATTAGTATAATGAGTCACATCACAAAGATTTTGCTACGAATTATCATGCAAAGAGTGAGGAAGAAATACAACCTGAAATAGGGGAAGAACAATGTGGGTTTGTAGAAGGAAAGGGTACAGTAAATGCTGTGTATATACTGCAAACAGTTATTGAACGTGCTATAGAAGTAAACAAGGATATACATCTTTGCTTTATTGATTACACAAAGGCTTTTGATAGAGTTAGACATGTCAACATGGTGGATATGCTTGCAGATCTACAAATTGATGGGAAAGACATTAGACTTATAAAAAACATATATTGGAAACAACAAGCTGCCATAAGGATTGATAATGAAGTGGGACAATATCAACCTATAAAGAGAGGTGTTAGGCAGGGATGTGTAATGTCTCCAGATCTTTTTTCCCTATACAGTGAACAAATTTTCAGAAATGTAGAAGATATAAATGGAATCAGCATTGGAGGACGAAACATCAATAACATTAGATATGCAGATGATATAGTATTGATTACAAACAATGCAAAAGATCTACATCAATTAGTAGACGCGGTTGTTGTACACAGTGAGCAGCTGGGATTGGAATTAAATTGTAAGAAGACACAGGTTATGGTCGTCACTAGGAAGAACGAAGTACCACAATGTAATATACAAGTAAATGGGAATATTCTTCAACAAGTGAATCGGTACAATTATAACATCTGATGGGAGATGCCTTGAAGAGATTAGAACAAGAATCGCCAAGGCGAAAGTAGCCTTTAGCAAGATGAAAAACATTCTGACCAATAAAAAGATGTCAATTGAAACGAGAAAAAGAGGGGATACATAAAGCCTGTTCTTTTGTATGGATGTGAAACTTGGACAATGTGCAGTCAAGCTGGAAAACATCTGGTGGCTGCAGAAATATGGTTTCTGAGGAAAATGCAAAGAATACCATGGACAGACAGAAAAACCAATGACCAAGTACTACAGGAGACAAATGACAATCGTAAACTTATTAGAGATATTAGACGTAGACTGTCAAAACTTTTTGGACATGTTATGAGAAGAAATGGATTGGAGAACTTGGTGACAACTGGCAAGATCCAAGGGAACAGACCAAGAGGAAGACCAAGAGGAAAATACCTGGATGGCTTGGCCACATGGCATGGACGAGACAGGAACACTGAGCTGATCCACGACGCTGGTGATCGAGTGAAATGGCGAGTCATGACTGCCCACGCTTTCCGGCATGGCACATGATTGATTGATTGATGTGAAATACCATGTTGGCTAGCTTAAATTGAGTATTGGTCTCTGATTATGGTTCCCTGTGTGAAATACTACATGATTGATAGATTGAGTATTGATGCTCTTATTATGGTAGCCCTATGTGAAATACCACATGATTGATAGATTACATTGAGTATTGATGCTATTATTATGGTAGCCCTATGTGAAATATCTTGTTGGCTAGCTCCATTAAGTATTGATGCTCTTATTATGGTAGCCCTATGTGAAATACCACATGATTGATAGATTACATTGAGTATTGATGCTCTTATTATGGTAGCCCTATGTGAAATACCACATGATTGATAGATTACATTAAGTATTGACGCTCTGATTATGGTAGCCCTATGTGAAATACCACATAATTGATAGATTGACGCTCTGATTATGGTAGCCCTATGTGAAATACCACATGATTGATAGATTACATTGAGTATTGATGCTCTTATTATGGTAGCCCTATGTGAAATACCACATGATTGATAGATTACATTAAGTATTGACGCTCTGATTATGGTAGCCCTATGTGAAATACCACATTATTGATAGATCTACGCTCTGATTATGGTAGCCCTATGTGAAATACCACATTATTGATAGATCTACGCTCTGATTATGGTAGCCCTATGTGAAATACCACATGATTGATAGATTACATTAAGTATTGACGCTCTGATTATGGTAGCCCTATGTGAAATACCACATGACTGATAGATTACATTGAGTATTGACGCTCTGATTATGGTAGCCCTATGTGAAATACCACATGATTGATAGATTACATTAAGTATTGACGCTCTGATTATGGTAGCCCTATGTGAAATACCACATGATTGATAGATTACATTGAGTATTGACGCTCTGATTATGGTAGCCCTATGTGAAATACCACATGATTGATAGATTGAGTAATGATGCTCTGATTATGGTAGCCCTATGTGAAATACCATATGATTGATAGATTACATTGAGTATTGATGCTCTTATTATGGTAGCCCTATGTGAAATACCACATGATTGATAGATTACATTAAGTATTGACGCTCTGATTATGGTAGCCCTATGTGAAATACCACATGATTGATATATTACATTGAGTATTGACGCTCTGATTATGGTAGCCCTATGTGAAATACCACATGATTGATAGATTGAGTAATGATGCTCTGATTATGGTAGCCCTATGTGAAATACCATATGATTGATAGATTACATTGAGTATTGACGCTCTGATTATGGTAGCCCTATGTGAAATACCACATAATTGATAGATTACATTGAGTATTGATGCTCTGATTATGGTAGCTCTATGTGAAATACCACATGATTGATAGATTACATTGAGTATTGATGCTCTGATTATGGTAGCTCTATGTGAAATACCACATGATTGATAGATTGAGTAATGATGCTCTGATTATGGTAGCCCTATGTGAAATACCACATGATTGATAGATTACATTGAGTATTGATGCTCTGATTATGGTAGCTCTATGTGAAATACCACATGATTGATAGATTGACGCTCTGATTATGGTAGCTCTATGTGAAATACTACATGATTGATAGATTGAGTAATGATGCTCTGATTATGGTAGCCCTATGTGAAATACCATATGATTGATAGATTACATTGAGTATTGACGCTCTGATTATGGTAGCCCTATGTGAAATACCACATGATTGATAGATTGAGTAATGATGCTCTGATTATGGTAGCCCTATGTGAAATACCATATGATTGATAGATTACATTGAGTATTGATGCTCTTATTATGGTAGCCCTATGTGAAATACCACATGATTGATAGATTACATTAAGTATTGACGCTCTGATTATGGTAGCCCTATGTGAAATACCACATGATTGATATATTACATTGAGTATTGATGCTATTATTATGGTAGCCCTATGTGAAATACCACATGATTGATAGATTGAGTAATGATGCTCTGATTATGGTAGCCCTATGTGAAATACCATATGATTGATAGATTACATTGAGTATTGATGCTCTGATTATGGTAGCCCTATGTGAAATACCACATGATTGATAGATTGAGTAATGATGCTCTGATTATGGTAGCCCTATGTGAAATACCACATGATTGATAGATTACATTGAGTATTGATGCTCTGATTATGGTAGCTCTATGTGAAATACCACATGATTGATAGATTGATGCTCTGATTATGGTAGCTCTATGTGAAATACTACATGATTGATAGATTGAGTAATGATGCTCTGATTCTGGTAGCCCTATGTGAAATACCATATGATTGATAGATTACATTGAGTATTGACGCTCTGATTATGGTAGCCCTATGTGAAATACCACATGATTGATAGATTGAGTAATGATGCTCTGATTATGGTAGCCCTATGTGAAATACCATATGATTGATAGATTACATTGAGTATTGATGCTCTTATTATGGTAGCCCTATGTGAAATACCACATGATTGATAGATTACATTAAGTATTGACGCTCTGATTATGGTAGCCCTATGTGAAAATACCACATGATTGATATATTACATTGAGTATTGATGCTATTATTATGGTAGCCCTATGTGAAATACCACATGATTGATAGATTGAGTAATGATGCTCTGATTATGGTAGCCCTATGTGAAATACCATATGATTGATAGATTACATTGAGTATTGATGCTCTGATTATGGTAGCCCTATGTGAAATACCACATGATTGATAGATTGAGTAATGATGCTCTGATTATGGTAGCCCTATGTGAAATACCACATGATTGATAGATTGAGTAATGATGCTCTGATTATGGTAGCCCTATGTGAAATACCACATGATTGATAGATTACATTGAGTATTGATGCTCTGATTATGGTAGCCCTATGTGAAATACCACACGATTGATAGATTACATTGAGTATTGATGCTCTTATTATGGTCCTATGTGAAATACCACATGATTGATAGATTGAGTATTGATGCTCTGATTATGGAAGCCCTATGTGGAATACCATGCTGACCACCTTTCACTGAGTATTGATGTGTTATTATGCTAGCCTTATGTAAACCATGCTGTAATGTCTCCCACTGTAAATGTGGTAGGTATTGATGCTGCTTAGTTTAGTAGCACGCTCAAAGTGTTAGTAAAATATTTTACATTTATATTATAATCATCATCATCATCAGCATCAACATCAACAATATTACGTCTATTAGTAGATGCCTTGTGTTGCAAATATCTCTAAATGCGTAATCACAAATGAAAGCTCCCGCCTCACCGGTAACCCTCTGGCACCACACCTTCTGTCGGCCCCGCACCCTCTGAGATCTACAACATGGTGACAACATAAGACGTGTGGACTCTGTACCCGGACGTGGACACCCAGTATCCAATCTTGACCAGGGTCGATATATATTTGACTTCTCGAGCTCCAACTGTGATGTCCGTGGGGGTAGCTACTAGGGACAGAATATTGACGTAGTCTATACTAACGGTCAGCTTGTAAGACCGGTCACTGCAGACGTTTGTGGCTTCCAGGTCGGAGCTGTCGCCATGACCCCAGGTTAACAAATACAGGCACGGGTAGTGCAGGCATTTCGTTTCTGCTTTAGCACGGAAACTCATCTCCGAGGAAATGGCGTGCAGAAACTGTCTGTGACCTGGAGGGTCTCCGAGTAAATCGCTACGATCTTGGCATAGGAGAGTGAATAATTTTCTGAAGTTGGTACTGGTGGTATCAGAGAGGTCAGACAAGGGGATCTTTGTTGGGTGAAGGATGTTGATTGTGAAGTTGGTGTTGTATCTGTCGTCTGTTGTGTACTCAACCTCTGTGTCCAGACGAATTGTTGGAGAGTAGAGCTTGGTAGTCGGTCTTAAGTAAAGGGTCATTAAAATGAAAGTTGATTGTTTCCATAACACGTGGTTGACATTATTAAAGTGCAGGCCGCGCAACCTGTCACAAGTAAAACGGTTTCTCAACAAGTGTCTGGCCGTGTGATTTCTATCTTCGGGCAACTTTCGGTCAATTCTTAAATTATTCAAAGAAGACAACTCCAGTAGCTTATTATTAACATTTCCCAGGATATAGCTGGCAAACGCTGCTTGAAGGCTGTCATTTGGGAATCTGACATGTTTCCCTTCACATACACATTCAACCGGACCGTGATCTCTTGGCACCGGACATACTGTATTAACAGATTCGACCTTCCCTATGTTCCTAGAAGTTTTGTTGGTGGTCAGGGTCGCATCCAGATTGTTTGTAACTTTATGTCCCAATAGGACTGCGCGAATCATAGCATGAACAGTGGACATGCCAATGGTAGGTGTGGATACCTTCCGGTTAATCTCAGTCATCATCAGAGAGATGGTGGGGTGAGCTAGTGCGGTCCTGGTTGATATGAATACATGCAGTAATGGATTGAACACTTGTGTTCGCAAGAAGATGCTTTCATCGAATCTGGAAAATTTCGGATCACCCACGTCACTCATTAATATCAAAATATTTGATGCCTGGGACAACACACGCGCCACCATCCCAGTGATGGCTGTGTCAAATGCCTCGGTGGACTTTAGGTCGGGGATATTGATAACAAAGATAGAAAATGAGTTGGTTTCAGTCGTGGAATAAATCTGGCCAATGCGGTCGTGTACATACAAGATGTCTTCCATGCCCATATCCATGTTGTTATGATCACAAAATGTGTGATTGTTGTAGTCGGCATTCTTTCTTGTCTCCGGATGTTTGTTCTGTTGCAGACGACACTCCCCAACGTTGCCATCTTGCACGATCTCTTGTATCTCACGGTATATGCCCGAGTTGTGGCAAGCTAGCGCGTGGAAGAACACGCACTGGCCATCCTTGAAGGCTAGTTGGATAAGATCTTCAGTTTTGTTGATGTTCTGGGAAAATTCTGTCACACCGAGCACTTCTCGCAGATTCTCGTCCAACATAAAACTATGACTTTGCACTTCCTCAAACGAATGCAGATTCCATAGTACGTCATTTCTTTTATGCTCTATCAGGGAATTCAACCGAGGCAGTTTGGCGAAACTTTCCCATTTGGACATAAGACGAAAGTAAATGAGATACACATCAGTCTTTGTTCGATTTGCTTGGTGAAACTCTTCAGTGGTGTTAATATGTTTCCACTGTTCGACCCCATCTAGAGTGCATACACCTAAATCATTCCTACTTATTTCCAAATCTAGTTTTCTATCAAGTAGATGGGAATTATTATCTGAACACGTCACTTCAACTGTCTGTGTATCTTGTAACGTAGATATATTATCGTTGACAATCTCAGACAAGCGTTCAAGTGAAACCTCGTTTTCTGCTTGACCGAACGTCACTCGAAACCTCATGCATGCCCTGGTGAAACACGTTGTCTTTGATGACATGTGGCACCTGTTGTCCCCACAGGGACACGAACGTACGCAGTGAACCGTGCTGCACTCTTGTTGTAGGTATAGTTTATGAATATCTTCTTTGGACGGCGTAGCGAGAACACAATTTTCGTAATAATGAAACCTGCTGCTCGGGTCGGCTGTTCGCTTAAATACCCTGGGAACGTCATTGCTGCGCTTGTTCTCACCGAAGGAGAACGGCCGTTTGCTGGCGCCCGACCAGGGGCTCAGGTTGTAGGTTACAAATGCCAGCAAAATACAGCTGGAAAAAGCAACAGTGAATGCCATTATTGAGGCACAGTTTTTAAAGTGATGTGCTAGTCTTGCCATTGAGGTGATGTTCTGAACCTCTCCTGACTTGTCGTCCTTAAGGTGGTGTCCTAGACCAGTCTTGGCACGTCGTCCTTGAAATGGTGTCTGAGAACTGTCTCGGCACGTCGTCCTTGATGTGACGTCTTAGACCTGACCTTACGGTCAAATCCTAGATCTGTCCTTGAGGTTGTGTCCTAGTCCTGCTACTGCTCGTCTGTTAGTGAAGGATACTGTATAGCTTTGTTTTCTCTGTAAATATCAATGAATAACTTAGAGAAATAGTGACAGCATACCTGAGTGAAAATTACAAAAAGAAAGAAAGAAAGAAAGAAAGAAAGAAAGAAAGAAAGAAAGAAAGAAAGAAAGAAAGAAAGAAAGAAATATTGTAGTCCAAAATTTAGAACATGTTTCCAAAGGTGATGAACTCATCTTCTCAGACTGACATGTTGTGCGACCCACGCGGAGCTCACAGGCTTTCACAGCCCAGATTGGAGAGAAAACTATCAAGAAAAGCAGGCCGTTCGTAATCACGCATACCCGCGTTCGAAACATAGCAGTGTTGGCTTTTTTTATGAAATAGTATGGGTGCCAGTCGTTCAGAAATCAATGGCAAACTACTGAACGTAAACTTGCACAGGAATCACGAACAGCCAGATGATGCTGGGTTGACTGCTACGTCCTGTAAAGGACATGCAACTTTCTTAAACACTTAACCATGAGTATGCTAAGAAGGACGGATCAAGACTAACATCTACGTCATTTTTGTGTCAGGTTTAACATGAAACACACGAGTACACCGGCTTGCCAGTTTGGCTGCTATGATGGGCGGACGAGCTATGACCAGGCTGACGTCATGAAATCTTTCAGTGAGGCAGAACGAAAACATAACTCAAGGGACGTGTGTAGCTCTGGAACTCTGACTAAACTGAAAGAACACCAAGTTAAACGAGATAAAGCTAGGCTATAACGCCATGGGGGAGCCAATAAAAACAATAAAGAATAGTCCACCAACACAGAACTGTTGTCATCCGTGGCTATAGGCTGAAGGAGATTCTGAGGATGGGGATCTGAGCACTTATGACCTAATAGTTCGATGTGCAATGAGAATGAAAGATCTATTGACTAACTAATTATTTTAGTCCAAAGTGTTGGATACATTCTCATTACGTCATATTAAATATGGCTTGAAAATAAAGACCTTGACTACGGAATACCAGACACCCCCAAATTTAGTTGTGTAGATAGAACAAACTTCTTAACATACACAACAGTAATCAGAACAAACACATTACTCTGTCTGATCCAGGTTTTAGCACAAAATCACGTGATTCTCACCCGACAGAGACGTGTTTACTGTGGAGCTATTTACATAATTATATGTATTTGAAACAAACTTAAGAAAATGTCACAGCAGGAAGGTTGGAGGTGAGGAGAGGCAGATGGAGAGACCATGAGAGAAGATGCTGGACAGTTTGACATCAAGACTTGGAGGAAATCGATATCAGATATGGCTGGTAGTGCACAAGACAGGAGGCAGTGCACAAGTCAGAAGGCAGTCAGAAGGCATTGAGCCTTAGGCTCAAGAGGAAAGACTAACTAACTAACAAGCCAACTGAAAATATTAGAACAAGCCAACTAAAAGTATTATAACAAGCCAACTGAAAGTATTATAACGAGCCAATTTAAAGGTTTTACTTAACTGATTGATTGATTGAATATTCATATGCATACAGAATGATGCCATGCGGTTACTCCTGGGGTGCACAAAGGACACACCAATTATATGCATGAGGCATATCCTGGCGCTACGAACAATGACGGATAGGCATAGGGTCCTTCAGGCCAAATGGTACCTGAGAGTTGCCGCAGACAGGGATCACCCGCTGCATGCAGCAATGGATATGGTCAAGGGTCATAGACTAAGACGAGGCAGGTCCTGGATGGCACAGGCACAACTTTCTATACGTCAGGTGTGTGATCTAGAGACCATTAATCGTGAAAGAGAGTGAGTTGAAGTTCCGGAAGACATGACGGACTGGTACAATGTAATAATAACACTGGGTCGTGAGTGCAGAGAATGGGCAGCGGGCTGCACTGAGTTTTAAGTGCAACAGCTGATCCAGAGCAACACGCATCAAGGTGACAAAGTCATCTACACCGATGGGTCAGTGGTGAGAAACAGACGTAGTGGCTGGGACTTTATTGCAAAGGCTAATGGACGAGTCTTGAAAAATGAGAGTCTGGCATATGAGACTACGACCTCCAGCATGAGATTGGAGGTGGAGGCAGTAACAGCGGCATTCCAGTGGCTAGAGGAGACTACTGCAACACACGCTGTATTCATTATGGATTCAAAGAGTATGCTTAACAAGGTGGAGACTGGAATGTTTCGTGTGGAATGGCTCTCGTCGCTTCAGAGGTCACAGATTGTGAGAATTTATGAATATTTTGCCCTGGCCATGCGAGGGTACAGGGGAATGAACAGGCTGACAGCACAGCAGGGAATGCAACTCTTGGTGGTAGTTTGTCTATGGACAAGGTGGTCGTGCGTGGGGATCGGCAGGGATTCTGGAAGAATCTCAAAACTGAGAGGGAAGACCAGGAGAACGTTAAATCAGATAGCGGTGGGAACGATTAGTAGTATGACTCTTCGCTGGCTGTTGAACTAGGGGACGGAGCACTTATGGGAATGTCCTGAGTGCAGTGATGTCGGTTCTTAAGTCAACTCAGCTCAACTCGAATATTCATATTTAACTGACCAAGAAAGTAGAGAAGCTGAGAAACACCTGGTGGCAACAAAGATGGAGTGTGAAGAATGCAATGAATACACAAGACTGTGATATGCACACACGTGGCGGAATTTCAGTGGGTAAATAAAAACTGCCACATTTGAAAGAAAATTACATGTAAATAGTAAAAATGTTACATAGACTAGGCGTAGATAGTCAGCTTTATTTAGAAATTACATGTAGACAGTCAACATTTTAGAGAAAATACACGTAGATAGTCGACATTTTAGAAAAATTACATGTAGATAGTCAATATTTTACAGAAATTATACGTAGATAGTCGACATTTTAGAGAAATTACACGTATATAGACGATATTTGACCAAGGAGTCAAGGCTAAGGAGTAAACGACATTGTTCGTAATCCCGTATATCCTCGTGGGGAAAACAGCAGCGTCGAGTATCGACAGCGGTTCGCGCCGCACTGGTAACTAACTATGTGAGCCGGTCGTTCAGAAAGCAATGGCAAACTACTGAACGTAAAACTTGCCTAGTACACCAAAAGCAGCTGAACAATACTGGTGTTGATTGCAACGTCCTGTAAGGGATATGCAACATAAAAAAGTCAAAACTTTAGGAAATTACATGTAGATAGTCAACATTTTACAGAAACTACACGTAGATAGTCGACATTATACAGAAATTACACGTAGATAGTCGACATTTTAGGGAAATTACATGTAGATAATCAAATTTTACACCTCGGAGGAGCAACTGGATCACCATGGTCTGGTAAGAATGAGACAGCGAGGAGTGACGAGAGGATCTGGCAGACGCTCGACGCTAAGAGGAAAGGCGAGACGGACATATAATCAGATTGCTACTGGTATTATCGGTGTTGGAACTCTTCGCTGGCTGCTGGGGATGGGGACGAAGTGCTTATGGGAATGCCCCGAATGCTGTGATGTCGTTCCTAAATCAATCAATCAAATCAAATCATTCAAAATATTAAACAACAAATTAGTCAACAATGTTCATCGTCAAAGAGCAGCACATATCAACAACTGTAAATTTTTCTTTCATTGGCAGTGGATGAATCCACTGACATTTCTGACACAGCTCAGTTTTTATTCGAGCAATAAACGATAATTTTGAAGTCACTGAAGAACTTCTAGGACTTACATCAATGCATGCAACTACCAAAGAGAGAGATATGTTTGAAACTCTGAAGTTGTGTGTAGAGAAAAACAACGTAGAATGGACCAAATTGGACAGTGCATGCATCGACGGTGCTCCGGATTTGACGGGTTAAATGTCTGGATGTCTAGCATTAATGGAACAGTTTCTTGGCCGCACTATATTAAAATATTATTGTATCATTCACCAAGAAGCTCTGTGTTCAAAGACTTTAAATCTGAAACATGACATGGATGTTGTTCTGAGATGTGTGAACAAAATTCGTAGTAAGGCGCTGAACAGGCGTTAGTTCAGATAGTTTCTATCAGACCTGAACAAGGAATACGGTGAGCTGCTGTTACACTGTGATGTCAGATGGCTATCTAAAGGGAAAGTGTTGTCACTTTTCTGGGCACTGAAACATAGTGTCTATCTGTTTCTGTCTGGAAAGAAAAAGCATTGCCTATAGAATGGGAATGTTTGCTGAACGATGACTGGCTTAATGACCTAGCTTTGTTGGTGGACATCACGTCTCATTTATACTCTTTAAATGCGAGGATTCGTGGAAACAGATAAAAACTATTCACAAATTTATGCGATGACATTTCTTCATTTAAAATGAGACTACGACTGTTTATCGGACAGCTGACTGAAGGGACTTTACAAGTGTTTCCAGCTTGTGGTGTAAAACGAATTTGATTTGATACAGTACAAAGTAGAAGTTGAAAGTCTTCTGGATATCTTTCAGTCGAGATTTCAAGAGTTCACAACAGAGAAGGATAATGTTGCCCTCTTCATAAATACGTTCGTATTTCCTTTTGCCAAGCTCTGTCAATTACAGCAAAACCTTCAGCACGAAGAAATTGTTTTGAAATGCAATTCTGCACTGAGATGTAAATTTCTGGAGCTGCCTGCTTCACCTTCAGCTGATCATATGATTTCATTCTGGCGACTAACAATTTGAACACTTGCGTTCATTCGTCCAGAGATACATTTATTGTTTTGGTTCGACTTACAGAGACTTACAGCTTGCTTATGACTATGGGCACGACAAATTTGTGCCCAGACATTGATAAACTGGCATCTGAATTTAAATAACTGGTTATGAAAAAGTTACAATTGTAAATTAATTACATTAATAACAATTTTCGAAACTGATTAACAATTTATTGTTAAATGAAATTTTGATTGTAAACCATAAAAATGACCACAGTGTAGTACTGACACTGACTGCCTTTAAAGTTTTAGAATTTTGTTGACCAAAGTTAAGGAAGGTAAAGAATGATATTGCCCGACTTTTATAATTTTATAACGTTGTGGCCCGCTTAACTACCGAAAATAGTAGACATGGCCCTCTTCTTGAAAAGCTTGGGAACCACTGCTTCAAAGAAAACGTCACCTCTATGAAAGGACCACATCAATGAAACCATCACCTCTATTAAAGCACCACCTCAATGAAAGGATCATCGCAATGAAAGCATCGCCTCAATAAAAGGATCACCTCACTGAAAGCATCACCTCAATGAAAGGATCACCTAAATGAAAGGATCACCTCAATGAAAGCATCACCTCAATGAAAAAATCACCTCAATGAAAACATCACCTCAATGAAAGCATCACCTCAAATAAAGCATCACCTCAATGAAAGCATCACCTCAATGAAAGCATCACCTCAATAAAAGCATCACCTCAATGAAATCATCGCCTCAATGAAAGCACCACTTCAATGAAAGCATTACTTTAATGAAAGGATCATCTCAATGAAATCATCACCTCAATGAAAGCATCACCTCAATGAAAGTATCACCTCAATGAAAGGATCACTTCAATGAAAGCATCATCTCAATGAAAGGATCACCTAACTGAAAGGATCACTTCAATGAAAGCATCACCTCAATAAAAGCATCACCTCGATGAAAGCATCCCCTCACTGAAAGGATTACTTCAATGAAAGCATCACCTCATTTAAAGCATCACCTCAATGAAAGCACCCCCTCAATGAAATGATCACTTCAATGAAAGCATCATCTCAATGAAAGGATCGCCTCACTGAAAGGATCACTTCAATGAAATCATCACCTCAATGAAAGCATCACCTCAATGAAATGATCACTTCAATGAAAGCATCATCTCAATGAAAGGATCGCCTCACTGAAAGGATCACTTCAATGAAATCATCACCTCAATGAAAGCATCACCTCAATGAAAGCATCCCCTCACTGAAAGGATCACTTCAATGAAAGCATCATCTCAATGAAAGCATCACCTCATTCAATGAATTACCTCACTGAAAACATCACCTTAATCAAACATTTGAAGACATTCAGAGAAGAGAAAGGCAGAGAACATTCTAGATGTATAACATGAAACAATGAGCAAGATGCAGTATGTTCACAGGCGCGCATGTTGTCGAGGGCAAGCAGCACTGCAAGGATGTGATGTCTGAAGCTTCATCTCGACAAGGTCACGACCCGCATGTACACCGGACCTCAAGAGGGATTTCACTATATCAGCCAGGTCCATGGCTCATCCGCTGCCACAAAAATGAAGTCATCCATGAATGGCTATCAGGAGTTAATATAAAAGCTACGCAAGGCAGCTCTTTGGCGAATTGGTTACGAATGCAATTCGTAATCCCGCATAATGTCATGCGTTGGTTTCCATACAATAATAATAATAATAATAATAATAATAATAATAATAATAATAAGTCTTTATTTTCAAAGGGTTAAGAATTGGGCACGCAGGCCCGTCTGACATTCTGCCCTTCTTCTCTATTTCCTCTCATACATTCTTTCATTCAACATCACTTATGAAGCAACTTTTGACAACAAAAGAACATTAAAACGCATGAAAAATAATCAATAACAAATGACTCACTGAGGCAGTGTTTAACATGGGCATTATAAATACCTAAGGAGGGTGTAATGTGCACAACACATGATATGATAGCCGGTTCGTTCAGAAAGCAATGGGAAACTACTGAATGTAAACTTGCTTAGGAATCACAAACAGCCAAACAATGCTGGAGCTACGTATTGTAAAGGATATGCAACTAACTAACGTGAAGCAGAAGAGGTTTATAATATAACAATTTGGAGCGACAGCGTTACATTAATAACTAGGATCCGGTGAGTTAATACAACAATTGCCTGGGACACAAAGAGTTAATGTAAAATGTGATTATTGAACTTGACAACCAGCGTGAAAAGAGGAGCAATAAACACGAGCACATGAACAACTTATCTGATCGCTATCTGACATCCGAGCACAGCACAACAAGCGGTGAATGATGGCGATGAGAAAACAGGAACTGCGGATAGTGAAGTTAGAAAAACAGGAAATGGCACGGAATAATCGTACATGAATAACTCAATAGCCATGTTTGCTGGAGTTGTCTGCTGACAATTTCCCTGGTTTACAAGCAGGGACTAGTTCCTGGGACATGTGCCTTTAGCTTGTTTGTGAGTGATTGGGAAATGTCCAGATATCTACACGTCTGCCTTTATTTGTGCGTGAGTGACAGGAACTGTGCATGCATGTCTTTACTTTTGTGTGAATGGTGGGAATGATACCATCCAGTGCCACCCATCGGGCGCTGGGACGTCAGGCATTCCTCCCAACGACGCTTACAGCAAAATTGGAAGATGATGATGGTGGTGGTGGGAATGTGTCACGATATCTACACATAAGCCTTTAGTTTTGTGTTGAGTAAATCCAACATGCCATCATATCTTTGGTTTTAAAAAAACAAGGTATATGACAGCGCTATCGGATGTCAGTAGACGGTGCTATCTGCTTTCTGTTAGCTACAAATGTTTGGCGGCGTTCACCAAACCCCACACCCCACATTGTGCCAATGGCTTCGGTCCGGATGAGCGCAATTGTGAGGGTACAAGCCTTATCCTGGTGCGAGGAAATGCAACCTAAAGACTAACTGTCCTGGCAGGACAAACCAGGTCCTAAGCCTTGACCAGCAACTGTCTAGGGTGGAAGCTCCGACAGGTGGACAGTTACAGCATTGCTTTGCTGATACTGCAGTTTATGCAGCTTATCTTGTTCCATGTGTATTGGTGTTATCTTCCAGTAAACTAGGCAAGCCGAGAGAGGGACTAATGCTGCATAGGCAACACATGGTCTCTACAATTCAGCCCAGATTTTGTGCTATGGAGAGGTATATCTCCATCCCTGGTCCCCGCCAGGGGTTGTGGTTATTATACCTTTTTTAAAAGCACAATGTAACAAACTATCGTCGGTCAAGACCGCAAGGTGCCAGTAATTGACATTATTAACTTAATATTGAATGTAAGAATCAACACGACTGCACTCGAGACTTGATTCCATTTCCCTATACAAAGGCCATCCAAGACCGCATGCTGATGATTATTTAAATTCAATAAAAGACAAGCACAAGCTGGTGATGGCGGAGTTTAGTTTCAATTTAAGATACTGTAGAACTAGCACAGAATGGTGTGGCGAAGTTTAGTTTGTTATTTAAGATACTGTAGAACTAGCACAGAATGGTGTGGCGAAGTTTAGTTTGTTATTTAAGATACTGTAGAACTAGCACTGAATGGTGTGGCGAAGTTTAGTTTGTTATTTAAGATACTGTAGAACTAGCACAGAATGGTGTGGCGAAGTTTAGTTTGTTATTTAAGATACTGTAGAACTAGCACAGAATGGTGTGGCGAAGTTTAGTTTGTTATTTAAGATACTGTAGAACTAGCACAGAATGGTGTGGCGAAGTTTAGTTTGTTATTTAAGATACTGTAGAACTAGCACAGAATGGTGTGGCGAAGTTTAGTTTGTTATTTAAGATACTGTAGAACTAGCACAGAATGGTGTGGCGAAGTTTAGTTTGTTATTTAAGATACTGTAGAACTAGCACAGAATGGTGTGGCGAAGTTTAGTTTGTTATTTAAGATACTGTAGAACTAGCACAGAATGGTGTGACGAAGTTTAGTTTGTTATTTAAGATACTGTAGAACTAGCACAGAATGGTGTGACGAAGTTTAGTTTGTTATTTAAGATACTGTAGAACTAGCACAGAATGGTGTGGCGAAGTTTAGTTTGTTATTTAAGATACTGTAGAACTAGCACAGAATGGTGTGGCGAAGTTTAGTTTGTTATTTAAGATAATGTAGAACTAGCACAGAATGGTGTGGCGAAGTTTAGTTTGTTATTTAAGATACTGTAGAACTAGCACAGAATGGTGTGGCGAAGTTTAGTTTGTTATTTAAGATACTGTAGAACTATCACAGAATGGTGTGGCGAAGTTTAGTTTGTTATTTAAGATACTGTAGAACTAGCACAGAATGGTGTGGCGAAGTTTAGTTTGTTATTTAAGATACTGTAGAACTAGCACAGAATGGTGTGGCGAAGTTTAGTTTGTTATTTAAGATACTGTAGAACTAGCACAGAATGGTGTGGCGAAGTTTAGTTTGTTATTTAAGATACTGTAGAACTAGCACAGAATGGTGTGGCGGAGTTTAGTTTGTTACCTCAGATACTGTAGAATTAGCACAGAATGGTGTGGCGAAGTTTAGTTTGTTATCTAAGATACTGTAGAACTAGCACAGAATTGAGATGTGGAGTTAAGTCTGTATGTGTGTGTGTGTGTGTGTGTGTGTGTGTATATATATATATATATATATATATATATATATATATATATATATATATATATATTTGTATTCCGATGCTAAGATGTTTACGTGATGTTAATTGCATTAACGACAGTGATACCATAATAATATTAACAATAAGAACAACAACACTAATACAAAAACCACCAAGCAGAAACAAAGACTCTTGCACGTACTTTACAGGAAGTGGCAATAAACCCCAGCATCTTTTGGCAGTTTGAGAATTTCTAAGCAATTATATGGTTAGTAGTTTGCCATCTCCCTCTATAGCGAAGTTATAATGTGACTCTAGGAGTCTCCATGGCGAAAAGTAGTCAAGCCTCTGTCTCGGGCTCCGAAGGTTGTAGGTTCGAATCCGGGCCGTGTTCTTCGGTTCACGAGGACATTTATTTCGGAGACTCCTTTGGGTCGTCGCTGGAGCTACGGAGTTCGTGCTTCGTGCAACGCTTTCCGCGCTGCGGAAAGAGACAAAGCCATATGGGATAACAACTCGGCGTAATGAAGTCGAATCTGTCGACTTTTAAGCAACTTTTTTTTTAAATAATGAGAGAGATCAAAGAGAAGCCAGGAATACTAATCGGAGGTTATAATATAAACAATATACGCTATGCAGATGACACAGTATTGGTGGCGGATAATGCAACAGACCTACAACAATATTGGACATTGTAGTAACAGAGAGTGCAAAGAAAGGACTCTACTTGACTATCAAGAAAATAGTAACAATGATGATATCCAAGAAAATGGTGACACCAAAATGTGACATAGAAATAGAAGGGAAAATTCTTAACCAAGTGGATAACTTTATATACCTACAGGCATTTATAACATCAGATGGAAGATGTACAACAGAGATTAAGAACAGAATAGGGCAAGCAAACGTCGCCTTTCAGAAAATGAAAAGTATCTTATGCAATAAGTCACTATCAATGAATGTAAGAAAGAGAGTGCTGAAATGCTATATAGAACCAGTTTTGCTGTATGGCAATGAATCTAGGAGTGTAAATGAACAGATTAGGAAGAATTTAGAAGCAACAGAGATGTGGTTTTTGAGACGAATATTGCGGATTCCTTGGATTGCCAGTGTAACTAACAACGATTGCATGAAACAGGGTAATGAAACTAGAACACTATATACAACAATAAGAAAGAAACAAACAGCTTTCTTTGGTCATGTGATGAGAAGAGAGGCATTGGAGAACATCGTGACAACTGGAAAGATCGAGGGGAAGAGAGGCAGAGGCAGACCAAGAGAAATGATGCTGGATGGATTGAGACGGTGGCATGGAGGAATATCATCAGCAGAGTAGGTCCAGAACACCAGAGACCGAGATCTGTGGAGAGCCATGAACGCCTACACCAGCTGGCAGGGCACTTGATGATGATGATGATGATGATGATTATGATGATGATGATGATGATGATGATGATGATGATGAGTTTGCCATTGCTGTTTAAACGACCGATGTTCATACGCTTGTGAACATCATGGCGGGGCGGTCTGCTAGCATATGGCATGTGGCTGATAGTGAACCCAATATGCGAGATAATGAGACTGTGGTAATGGCCCAATAAACACTGGACGACTAGAACACACAGAAGAAGCATCAATATTGAACAAACTCCTAACTGAACACCACATAGCCTCTGGGTTCTGGTGGTTGTATGAACGTATTCGTCTGTGATATCATGTCTATGTTCAGACAGGAACCTGAAACATCACACCGATAGAGAGAAAGACAGAGAGAAACAAAGGCAGACATACAGAAAGATAGACAGATTTTAAAGTGTTGGAAGAGATGGGGAGGTGATTGGTTTACTAGAAATGCTCCGTCAGGTTTGCCGAGCTGGTGACGGAACTTCCAAGTCTATTCTGTCATGTACATTGTTCATGTGGTGTACATGTTTATCTGTTACACAGTTAAAGCGAGGCAGGAGAAAGAAAAAAAAAAGGAAGAAAGAAAGAAAGAAAGAAAGAAAGAAAGAAAGAAAGAAAGTGCTGCTAGAAGTAGCGCGGATGGACTACGCTCAAGTTCAAAGCGACCGAGCGCAAATAAACATGTCAACTATCCACACACGACCCTGCAGACAGGACCAACTGAGAGGCGGGACCGTAGTGACAAGCACGCTACCCTACCGGCCGGCCGTCAGGGTTCGAATCCCCGCTGAGGCGGGACTCTACGAAGTCAACCAAGCCCACAAGGGTACCCTGAAATTTGGAGTGTAAAAATTGGTCGGAGTAATATTGACTACAGCACCCATCTAGTGCTGGTCCAGTTTAAAACATGGGAATATTGACTACAGCACCCATCTAATGCTGATCCAGTTTAAAATATGGGAATATTGACTACAGCACCCATCTAGTGCTGATTCTAGTTTAAAATATGGGAATATTGACTACAGCACCCATCTAGTGCTGATCCAGTTTAAAATATGGGAATATTGACTACAGCACCCATCTAGTGCTGATCCAGTTTAAAATATGGGAATATTGACTACAGCACCCATCTAATGCTGATCCAGTTTAAAATATGGGAATATTGACTACAGCACCCATCTAGTGCTGATCCAGTTTAAAATATGGGAATATTGACTACAGCACCCATCTAGTGCTGATCCAGTTTAAAATATGGGAATATTGACTACAGCACCCATCTAGTGCTGATCTAGTTTAAAATATGGGAATATTGACTACAGCACCCATCTAGTGCTGATCCAGTTTAAAATATGGGAATATTGACTACAGCACCCATCTAGTGCTGATCCAGTTTAAAATATGGGAATATTGACTACAGCACCCATCTAGTGCTGATCCAGTTTAAAATATGGGAATATTGACTACAGCACCCATCTAGTGCTGATCCAGTTTAAAATATGGGAATATTGACTACAGCACCCATCTAGTGCTGATAAAGTTTAAAATATGGGAATATTGACTACAGCACCCGTCTAGTGCTGATCCAGTTTAAAATATGGGAATATTGACTACAGCACCCATCTAGTGCTGATTTAGTTTAAAATATGGGAATATTGACTACAGCACCCATCTAGTGCTGATCCAGTTTAAAATATGGGAATATTGACTACAGCACCCATCTAGTGCTGATCTAGTTTAAAATATGGGAATATTGACTACAGCACCCATCTAGTGCTGATCTAGTTTAAAATATGGGAATATTGACTACAGCACCCATCTAGTGCTGATCTAGTTTAAAATATGGAATATTGACTACAGCACCCATCTAGTGCTAATCCAGTTTAAAATATGGGAATATTGACTACAGCACCCATCTAGTGCTAATCCAGTTTAAAATATGGGAATATTGACTACAGCACCCATCTAGTGCTGATCCAGTTTAAAATATGGGAATATTGACTACAGCACCCATCTAGTGCTGACCCAAAAAAGTTTAAAATTATGGGAATATATGGACTACAGCACCCATCTAGTGCTGATCCAGTTTAAAATATGGGAATATTGACTACAGCACCCATCTAGTGCTGATCTAGTTTAAAATATGGGAATATTGACTACAGCACCCATCTAGTGCTGATCCATTTTTAAAATATGGGAATATTGACTACAGCACCCATCTAGTGCTGATCCAGTTTAAAATATGGGAATATTGACTACAGCACCCATCTAGTGCTGATCCAGTTTAAAATAGGGGAAATATTGACTACAGCACCCATCTAGTGCTGATCCAGTTTAAAATATGGGGAATAGACTACAGCACCCATTCTAGTGCTGAATCCAGTTTAAAATATGGGGAATATTGACTACAGCACCCATCTAGTGCTGAATCCAGTTTAAAATAGTGGGAATATGGACTACAGCCACCCATCTAAGTGCTGATCTAGTTTAAAATATGGGAAATATTGACTACAGCACTCATCTACGTGCTGATCTAGTTTAAATATGGGAATATTGCTAACATGCACCCATCTAGTAGCTGAATCCAGTTTAAATATGGGAATATTGACTACATCACCCAATCCTAGTGCGTGATCCAGTTAAAATATGGGAATATTGACTACAGCCAACACATCTAACTGCTGATCCAGTTTAAAATATGGGAATATTGACTACAGCACCCATCTAGTGTTGATCTAGTTTAAAATATGGGAATATTGACTACAGCACCCATCTAGTGCTGATCTAGTTTAAAATATGGGAATATGACTACAGCACCCATACTAGTGTTGATCTAGTTTTAAAATATGGGAATATTGACTACTAGCACCTCATCTACCTGGCTGATCTAGTTTAAAATATGGGAATATTGACTACAGGCACCCATCTACTGCTGATCCAGTTTAAAATATGGGAATATTGACTACAGCACCCATCTAGTGCTTATCCAGTTTAAAATATGGGAATATTGACTACAGCACCCATCTAGTGCTGATCCAGTTTAAAATATGGGAATATTGACTACAGCACCCATCTAGTGCTGATCCAGTTTAAAATATAGGAATATTGACTACAGCACCCATCTAGTGCTGATCCAGTTTAAAATATGGGATTAGCACCATATAGCCAACATGAAGCATGGCGTGAATAGAGGCTCGGTACCTATTGCTTAATTTACAGTACTAGCTGAATAGTGGGTGCACGGGCCATCCAGGTGATGGTAGAGCAGACTGACCGACATACAGATAAACATATTAAGACATAGACATGTAAACATAGACCCGTAGCCGTACAGACAGATGGATTTATGGATATATAGATTTATGGATATATAGATTTATAGATATAAAAATTTATGGTTATACAGATTTATGGTTATACAGGTTTATGGATATACAGGTTTATGGTTGTACAGGTTTATGAATATATCGGTTTATGGATATACAGATTTTTGGATATACAGGTTTATGGATATACAGGTTTATGGATATACAGGTTCATGGATATACAGGTTAGTGGATATACATGTTCATGGATATACAGGTTAGTGGATATACAGATTTATGGATATATAGGTTCATAGATATACAGATTTATGGATATACAGGATTAAGGTTATACAGATATATGGATATATAGGTTTACGGACAGATTTATGGATATACATGTTCATGCATATACATGTTTATGGATAAACAGGTTTATGGATATACATGTTTATGGATATACAGATTCATGGATATACAGATTCATGGATATACAGATTCATGGATATACAGGTTCACGGATATACAGGTTCATGGATATACAGGTTCATGCATATACAGGTTCATGCATATACAGGTTCATGCATATATAGGTTCATGGATATACAGATGATAAAGAAAACGCCCCGCCCAGGAACCCGCCATGGATCTGCGCTGTGACAGGGTCATGGCCTCTTGTAGGCCTGGGTGCAGGGGGGGATGGGTGGCCAGGCTGCCCCTCACTTGGCGAGACGACGAGCGTAGGCGCCGATTCCTCGTCCGGCGGCGATCGTGACATCAGTGCAGTTTCTTGTCACCTATGGGAACGCGCCCGCCGAATATACATATAGACACAAATATAATACATAAATATTCACATTCTGACGAACGGACGGACGGACGGGCGGACGGGCGGACGGACAGACGGACAGACGGACAGACAGACAGACAGACAGACAGACAGACAGACAGACAGACAGACAGACAGACAGACAGACAGACAGACAGACAGACAGACAGACAGACAGACAGACAGACAGACAGACAGACAGACAGACAGACAGACAAGCATGCATAAATTCATGGGTGGATAGACAGATAGGTATGTAGGTAGGTAAATAGTTAGATAAATAGGTAGATAGGCAGACACGTCAACGAATAAATATTAACAACTTTAATTCTTAGCAAGGAAGAAAACAATTACCATGTTATACACGATTTCCAATTAGTCAAACGACGTATTCTACAAGCAAGAATATAAACCACATACAGTACATACTCTGGTGTGATATATCGACCAATGTAATATAACAGTCCCTGGTCGTTTCTTGCCAAGAGGAAAAGTACAAGCCACGGCACAGACACAACAAATCCACAACGGATCACGTTGTCCAAATCTAGTGAGCGATTCGGCAGTAATTTGTTTGTATCTCCCTTTCAAGCAGCTCTCTGCTGGAGTGCTTTTTGAGTCTCCAGGGAGATGTGTGCGGGGCTTCGCGTGCGAGACGCGCTCACACGGTCGTGCGTTCAGACATGTTGTAAGACTCTAGATTTCCTGTTACATGGCCCAGCGATACATGTCGCTGTCTCGCGACAAGACACGTCTGATCATCATCATCACGTGCCATACCGATAAGCATTATCGGTCATGATTCGCCTTCTCACATGATTACCATAGTCCTGAATGGGAGTGTCTTCTTGTCTCGATTATGTGATCAAGCCATCCAGACATTTATTTCACCGCCTTCTGCTGCTTTTTTTCCCCTTGAATCGTGCTAGTTGTCACTAAGTTTGTTTTTTTTTTAAATTGTATTTCTCCACATAACGTGTCTAGAAAATGTCATGCTTCGTTTGTTCCCACGTGTGATGCTAGTCAACGTATGTAAATGCCCCCTTACACGCCTTACAGCACCAAATGCCATATGGAGCTAACCCATATGTGTATAGACCAGTCGGCGCTAAGTGGCTGTTGGGTCAGTACCACGCCGGCCGCCTTTACTGCCGCGGATATTCTTGGACCCATGCTAGGCTGGGTCGACCTGAAAGCCCAGGTCAATCGTCAAAAGATTTCGATATGTGGACAGAGAAATAGAAGATGGCAGCGTGAGAACATTCTTGGTAGTCTTGGGTAATACTACAGAAGGGTGTCAACACACGAATTGATCCATGCCGTCGGAGATCGCAAGTTGTAGAGTTCATGATAGCCCACGCCAGCCGGGAAGGCACTGAATGATGATGACGATGATGATGATGATGACGATGATGATAATGATGATGATGATGATGATGATGATGATGATGATGATGATGATGATGATGATGATGATGATGATGATGATGATGATGATGATGATGATGATGATGATGATGATGATGAGGTAATAAGAATGATGAATATTAAGGTATAGTCGATAAGCTGGGGATTTCATAATGGTATCAATGAATGAGGTTTGCGGTTGCCCAGCTTTCACGAAATCCGAAGGCATGACTGAGAAGCTGGAGAGATGAGACGACATAGATACAAGAATGTTTCTCCTCAGAGAGGCGGGACAAGGTCACCTAGTGACCCAAACAGCAGATACATTTACATTATTAAGGGAACGAAAGAGTCGTCAGAGCGTACCTTGTTTCCTGGTGACGAAGACAATGACGTCAGCATTTCTTGCATGCGTCCCGTCAATGATCGACTTCAGACTTCAAATAAATGTTATGTTATGTTATGTTATGTTATGTTATGTTATGTCAAGCGACATTACAACACACTTGCCATTCCCAAGGGTGCCCGGTCCTCTGATGCAGCAGCAGCCTTAAAGTATTTCAGCTACTGTTCCCATGAGGAGTTGGCTATGGTATCCCATGTTTCCTTCGAAGAGCAGCATGGACCTGCTTGACGAGGCTTTAGCCACAGTTCATCTAATCGGGCTATTGTCCTAGGTTCGTCAGTTCCGCCAAGAGAGTCCGTTCTGCATTGATTATATCAGCCCTGCCCATTCTGCTTCTCGTGTGTATTGGTGCATGATTTACCTGCTGGTCTGTGCATTCATGACCCTTTACCTCGGCATATCCACAGTGCGTACATTCAGGTGAGTACTTAATACAATGGCAATGGCAATTTTACAAGACCAACACCTACAGCGGAAGAGGAGGCATTCTTGGAGTCCACGGTAGTTTACAAGAGACATTAGACAAGGTGAAGGAAAATAAACGACGTTATTGTCCTAGTATGTGGGTTTTGTAGAAGGCAAAGGTGTAAATAATGCTGTGTATATGCTGAAGACATTAATTGAACGGTCTATAGAAGTAAATAAAGACCTACATCTTATTGACTACACAAAAGCTTTTGATAAAGTAAGACATGTCAACATGATATAGATGCTTGCAATTCTACAAATTGATGGAAAAGACCACAGACTTGTGAAAAACATATATTGGAAACAACAAGCTGCCATAAATATTGATAACAAAGTAGGTCAATATCAGTGTCAAAGACCTAGGAGATAGCTCTAAGCTATAAGCTCTAAGAAGAGCTGAAATAGAGCATAAGAATAGAGCAAGTGACGTAATAGGATAGGAGACCAGACAGGAGAGACACTATCGCTATAAATAGCGATAACGGGACACCCTTGTGTCAACAAGAAGGGCAACCAGTGCAGATGAGCGGAGTTGCCCAAGAGACTGGGAAACCGGGTGCACGAGGAAGGACCGAGTAACTCTGGTCAGCACAACCCAGGGCCCAGCACGTAAACCAACGAACGCACGCTGAGCTAATTGCTGGTGGCTGAACACACCACGCTCAGCGAGCTCAGACGGACATCAGACGGCGTAGAGATCAGACGTGTATCCGCTAGGGATACTTTGTGGTTAATAAAGGACAGTATTATAGTTATAATAGTCTAGCTTAGCTTCAATAGTTATAATGTGTACATCATCTCCTCATTCCATCTTATCGTCATTACATTCTATGTTCAATACCGTTATGGTATTCCGCTCATGGAGCTATTGTTGATCAGCTCCGAATAAACATGTATCCTTTTGCAAACGATACGAGTTGTCACTTCGTGTAGTGTAAAGAAGGGAATTCTTGTACGCCTGTCACACGTGAGTTGCTTACAATCAGCCTATTAAGAGAGGTGTGAGACAGGGATGTATAATGTCGCCAGATCTTTTTTCCCTGTAAAGTGAAAATATTTTCAGAAATGTAGAAGATATTAAAGGAAATATCATTGGGGAACATAAAATCAATAACTTTAGATATGCAAATTATACAGTATTGATTGCAGACAATGAGCAGGATCTGCAACATTTAGTAGATGCAGTTGTTGCACACAGTGAACAACAAGGGTTAGAATTAAATTGTAAAAAGACACAAATTATGGTCGTCACTAGGAAGAATGAAATACCACAATGTTATATACATGTAAATGGGAATATACTTAAACAATTGAATAGGTACAATTATCTCGGAACAGTCATAACATCTGATGGGAGATATCTTGAAGAGATTAGAACAAGAATCCCCTTGGCGACGGCAGCCTTTTGCAAGATGAAAATCATACTGACGAATAAAAAGATGTCAATTGCTACGAGAAAAAGAGTGCTGAGGTGCTACATAGAACCTGTACTTTTGTATGGATGTGAAGCGTTGACAATGAGCGGACATGCTGAAACACAACAGATGGCAGTGGAAATGTGGTTTCTGTGGAGAATGCAAAGAATACCATGGACAGACAGAAAAACCAATGACCAAGTCCTACATGAAATAAATGAAAATTGTACACTGATTAGAAAAATTAGACGTAGACAGTCAAATTGTTTTAGTCACGTTATGAGAAAACTTGGAGAACTTGATGAAAACTGGCAAGATCGAGGGGAAGGGAACAAAGGGGAAGGCAGAGCAGTAAATACCTAGATCACTTGGCCACTTGATATGGTCAAGACAAAAACACTGAGCTGATCCACGACTCTGGTGATCGAGTGAGATGGCGAAACATGATCGCCCACGCTAATCGGCATGGCACATGGTGACGATGATGATGATAGTCCTAGTGTATGGAATAGTATGGGAGTTTCAACGGGAAAATTGAAATTGAAGTAACGGAAGAAACAAACGGTACGAGACCCGTTTGATGCCATCACCATCATCATCATCAAAATATCCTGCCAGCTGGTGTAGGCGTTCAATATTTCCACAGACCTCGGTCATTTGTGTTTCAGATCAAGTATGGGTCAAAGTGGTCAAACTACGTGAAGCTGTGGCATTGTAAACAATGTTTGTACAAACACGAGTTATAAGACAGCTTTACAGGACGTTGCTGCAACACACCTTCATCGGCAAACAAAGACAAGAAAACAGTAATATATACCCATAGATAAAACATTGCATTGACTACATTGAGGCAGACTAACCGAATGAGAAGAATGGCGGAAAATGAAAAACAATGAAAAAAGAAATGAAACAAATGTATGTTCCTTGTCTCAGAATTCCAGAATCTAAAGCAACTGTTTCCATCATTGTGTTCTTATACTTAGTGATATTTATAGTGTAATTTATAGTTCCACTGATGGTATCCCACCATGCCACCGTCCTAGTCCATCCAAGATTATCTCCCTCTGTCTGCCCCTGCTTTTCTTACCCCTGATCTCTTTAGTCGCCAGGAATTCCATGAATTGTTCACAAGTTCAATATCCAACTACTGTAACAATAAAGGACTCTTCCCCCAGCCTTGAGGTGTGTTGAGTATTTGGTGTTTTTACCCCCTTTTATTGGCATTGATGTTTCCTGGACCCAGTTTTAGGTTGGGTCATGGGCTATGACTATGACTCCACTGGCAATTTTTCCCCCTCTTAACACAGGGCCATCGGTATAGATAATCACATCGCCAGGACGAGAGTAGGCATGATGTCCCTACACTCACTGCCTAATATGATTATAACACCATACAAGTCTAAATTTCTATTCGGCACTCTGACCCACTCTTACCTCTGCCAATCTTCTCAAGTGTCCACACTTCTCCGACGGTATCTTCTGCCTGAGCCATCCATGATCCCCATTCTAGCAGCCTGTTACCCTTTACTGCATTCAAAGAATCATGCAGGAGGTGTTCCTTGTCCGCAACTACCTTGAGGCATGACCTTGCCTGCAACACCTTGAATCTGTCTGCAATGGTTGGTAGCGCTAGGATGTATCGTATACACACTATTGGGGGTGTCCCTTGTACAGAATCACCATCATGGCTTCATTCTGTATGCGCTCTAGTTTCACTAGCTGACTCTTTGAGACATTGATCATTCCCAGTCCATATTCTACCACTAAAACGATCAAGTGCTGAAATATTGTTAATAGCATTACAATGGTTACAAAATGTCAGAAGGGGCTCAATGCACAGAAGAGTATTTACTGCCATACTCTTCTGTGCATTGAGCCCCTTCTGACATTTTGTAACCACCCCTTCAACATGATCCCACAGTATTCACAGTTCTACCATTCATTTTGAGGCTTTGGAGTTCAGATGTAACAATCCTATTGTCCAGAGAGCACCACAACACAGATGCCTTTTCCGGGTTAATGACAGCATTCTTCTCTGTGCACCAATTCATCACTTTGTCCATTATCACCTGCAGCACCTGGACTATTTGATTACTGTCCCTCCCCTGCCTGTTTGCGAGAACATCATCTAATAAATGTTAGTATCTTCCCAGCCCCTGGTTTTCGAGGTTTGAAATCTTGCTCGTATACACATTGAAAAGCACAGGTGCAATTGCTGACCATTGTGGTAGTCCGGGGGCTATGATACATGGCTCAGAGGTCCATGTACCCAGCCGGAGAACCACTCTACGACAATACAGAACAGCAGCAATCCAGTTTACCAAGCAAGGACATACTCTCTTCTCCGTAAGAGCGTACATCAAAATATCATATCTGACTCTGTTGTACGCGTCATCGAGATCGAGTGCTGCCACCACCGTCTCCAGTCTGTTTTGGAATCCTTCATAAACATCATAGGCAAAAGTGGCCGCACTTGACCTAGTATCTTTCGCTGGCCGGTAACTTCCCAAAGCTTTCGGGCGGAGCTTTTTCCCTTCTAAATATTCATGAAGCTTAACAGCAACGATCTTCTCCAGCACCTTGCTCAAAGTGTTCTGCAAGGTGATAATCCTAAACCAATTTAGTTTTCAACGATCTTTGCCTGATTTATGAAGTGGTGTTAAATAGCTGTGCACCCAATACTGTGGTACTGATGACGTCCTGATGCTCAGGTTAAGGCAAGCAGTCATCTCTATAAGTTCTCCATCCCTCATATCCCTCATGTGGGCGTACTTAACCCCATCGGGCCCTGGTGCGGTGTCTTTATTTTCCGATATATGTTTGAAATCTTCCGACTGTGTGATATCTTCATAGCAGGTATCTGGAATGATACCCAGGATATCTCCTCTAACTGAGTCTCTTATGTCACCGTCATTCTTATCTATCTATGCTATAAATCTCTGCAGTAAAGCTCCCCCTTTCTCTGTGTCTGTTGTCAAAGACGAAACGCCATCTCTGTATATTGTTCCCACTGTGGCAGGACGATCTTTCTTTCATCTGCATCTGTGTGTGCAATTTCCAGAAATTTCCCAGTTTCTTATCTCCTCCAATCTCATTCATAAAATGTTCCCCTTTCGCTATTTGGCCGCTGCTGCACAGCGCTTCGAATTCCTCCACTTTATCTTTCTTTTCTAGAGACACTCCAGAAGTGAGTATGCGTTACATCCTTGGTCTGCCGACTGTTGCTGGTAGGCTCAAGGTGATGCAGGCGAAGGCATACCTAGAGTAGCTGCAGACACAGATCACCCGTTGCACGAGGCGCTGGACGCCGTTAAGAGCAGCGACTGATAAGAGGGAAATCATGGTTGGCTCAGGCAGGAGGATACGATCAGACAGGTGTGCCTCTTGGAGAACATTAGGCGAGCAGAGGAGTGGGTCAAAGTGCCAGCGGAGCAATCAGACTTGTGCAGACTTTTAATCACACTGAGCAGGGAGTGGTCAGCAGGGGCCACGGAAGTATAATGCTACGCTCGGGTGATGTGATTATCTACACAGATGGGTCGATGTTGAGAGGTAGGAGAAGTGCCTGAGGGTTCTTAGCTAAAGCTAATTGTCGACGTTTGGTGCAGGAGAGCCTGGCATATGATACCACAACATCTAGCTTAAGAATGGGGGTGGAGGCGGTCAGTGCAGCTTTCCGCATGTCTGGAGAATACGATACACACACACACACACATCGTGATTGTAACTGACTCAGAAAGCATGCTGAGGAAGGTGAGGACAAGAAGCTTCGGGCATAGTGGCTTGCTTCGCTTCGGAGGTCACGGGTAACAAGCATCGCTTGGATCTTTTCTCCGGCGCATGCCGGTGTGCTGGGGAATGAACAGGCGGACAGATTAGCTGGCTCTGCAAAACTTGGTGGAGTATTCATGCGTGACAAGGCAGACGTGGTTGCGGCCTTGTGGGAGCACGTGCACACCTCGGAGGAGCAAATGGATCACCATGGTCTGGCAAGAATGAGACAGCAAGGAGTGACGAGGGGATCTGGCCGACGCGCTTCGCTCAGAGGAAAGGCGAGCCGGACATATAATCAGATTGCTACTGGTGCTAATGGTGTTGGAACTCTTCGCTGGCTGCTGAGGATGGGGGCGGAGCGCTTATGGGAATACCCCGAATGCTGTGACGAAGGGTTCCTAAATCAATCAATCAATCAATCAATCTTTCTTTTTCTTTCGAAGCTTTCTCTATTTCCTCTTGAGAGCTTTGGGGTGTCCGCTGCATTTTCTGTAACTGTTTACCTGCCGCTCTCTTGGATTTCCATGCCCGTTCCACCTCGGAGATCCACCATGGAGGCTGCACATAAGTAGGTCTGCTAGTGACACTACATGCCCTCTGTCTGAGCCATCCCAGAAGGTGTTGTCTCTCTCATATTTAAAGGTCTTACGTGCTCTCACTGCCTTGGTCTTGTTGGACTTAGAAATCAGTACTGAATAGAGTAGATGGCCACTCCTATGATCACACTGGACAGTCCATTTTAAATCCAAAACTGCCGACTGGGTAACAAATGTCAGGTCAATAGCCGTGTCTACATCACCAGGCCTCATTCCCATTCTCGTTGGCCTCCCGTAGTTTATGCAGACTACTTCTGAATCCACCATGACTTGCACGGGCATTTACCTGTCGATTTTCCAAAATATTATCTCACTGTCTGTTTCGTGCATTTAAGTCCCCACAAATGAGAGGCCTCCTGCCTGATGTCTCCCCCCGTCCCCCCCCCCCCCCCCCTCCAGCTCCTTAATCATGTCTCATCGTTCCTTTGTGACAAAAGAATCTACCGTGGCATATGCATTTATTAAGTTCCCTCCAATCTCTACCTTTATACCCTGCACCTCTCTTGCGTTGTTATTACACTTACTTATAGTCTGTTTACTTTTGTCTGCCCCAATATAAAATTACATATCTCAGTAACCAACTGAGGGAAAACGATGAGATTTAGCATATAACCTTATCATTATGTCCACCCAACAAATTTTTTTTTGTTCTGGAGATTGTACAGCAGATTTTAAAGTTTGTTTATATGCGGTATATAATTTACGGGTCAGAGATGAAGTGCACATTATTAAATGTATTACAACTTCACACGGAAACATTAGCATTGAATAGTGAATTTTCACGTGTTACATGGGATTGGCCTTATGACAAGAGCCTCGCGTAGTGGATTAGTCGGTTAATTGGTTAGTCGAGATTCCAACTTCACGGCAAAGGGTCGTCCCCATTATGCTCCATTCCCGTGCCAGCGAATATCACACAAAATGCTCCCCACTGTCCAATGTGAAAAGTGGAATAGACGGAAGTCTCGGCAAACCAACATTCCCGCACAGGTACACTGTGCATAATCCGCCGTCAGAATGCCAACACAAAATTCATCCACGATTACCACAGTTCCTAGTCGATGGACTCGGCAGTCACCAGAAAGACCTCATTGACCCGGGTTTTCTCACATGGCTCGGTCTCTTACCGCAGGGCGACCCGCCGAAAGTGTCGCACAAAGCACGAACTCCGCAGCTTCAACGCCGAATCCCAGGAGTCTCCTGAAAAATGCACTCGTGAACCGAAAGGGCAAAGCAGTCAATTCAGCAACCGCCGGTAGCCATTGTTCTGAACATGCAGTTCACTGTGCATGACAGATATAAAAGCATTCCATGCGAATTTCACAGCTCACGGTGTAGACCACGCACTCACTCAGTAGCAGGGCGACGGAACCATGTACTACCAGTCCAGCATGAGGAAAATGCGATTGCAAACTGTAGCCACACGCACAAACACGCCACAGGTCTTAACAGCTCAACGCCTAACCGCCATGCTGGCAACCGGAAGTCCGTCTCGCTTAGTGGAACGGGGCATTACTGTAAAACAAGTTTGTTAGCAAGAAATCACTAGTTTTTCACCAAAACATCAAACAAATGTCGCCGCTTTCCATGATTTAAGTTGCTTTTGGACCTATCAAAGACATATTAATTGGGTGGGGGATAATATAATACGGCAGGAAAGATTTCATAACGATGCAACAGACAGTTTTCAAAATAACTGATCGTGAAGGAAGGCATTCATTTCTGGACAGACTATAGTTCTAGAACCTCATATTTTAATCCCTTCTTCACTAGCAAGCCCTGCGCATATCTTCCCTGTCCAGTCGGATTAATGTGGCTAATATATCCATGACGCAGTTATTATCTGCATTCAATTCTTTAAGCATGATGACATAACGCTCATAGTTCAGTTTCTTTAGTACAGGCCCTCTGTGCCTGGCGACAATTCCAATAGCCCACTCTCATATATGTGAATCCTAGGCGCTGTGTTTATTCCTTATTCTCCAGTCCCCCGCCCTTCTATTTCTACACCTTCTTCTCTCTCCATTCCCCCACCTTCTTCTCTTCATTCCATCTACGCTGACCGCTGAGAATGATTTCAAGCGCAGAGCACGTACTCCGTAGCTGCAGCGGATCCCGAGGGTCTGGCCGACACTCCGAGGTAAGAAAGCCGGACACAAAATCATACTGCTAATCTTACCATTAGTATTGAGACTCTTCGCTGGCTGTTGAAGATGAGGACAGAGCACGCATGGGAATGTACCGAGTGTTGTAGTGTCGATTCTTGATACAACTCAACTCTGACCGTGACGGTGTTCTAACAGTTTAGTTTAATTTAGTCAATGGATCAACATCACGGCACACGGGTGTAACCCATAAGTGCTCCGTTCTACTCCTAACTCAAACCTGAGTCCGGAGAATCTCAACTCAGTTCATGAATTCCGTAGCACTGGCGAGGATCCTGAAATACTTTGGGTAAATTTTTAACTCGAAATTGTGCCCGGGCAGCGCCGTTAGGCTACTCTTTTTCGATTTCCAACTGCCAAGGGATTTTTTACGTGCGCAACATTACACACGGGCGTCCGATCTCACTACCCAGAGACCGGGGAAAATGTTGTTACTAGAAGTCCACGTAAAAAATATCCCGGCCCTCATAGGGGCTTGAACCCGGGACCTCCAGCACTCGAGCGAACACCATACCTCGAGATCACTCAGGCCCCCTACGGCAGTGTTCTAACATTCCAACAAATCTTTATCTTCCTATTGTGTTCGTTTGTAAGAGTTATTAGAGAGCTACACAGCAATTGCTGACATTAGACAACACATAATCAATTAATGGTGCTGGAAGGATGAGGCCGAGCAGAAAGGCACACGGGAAATCAGCTGAATGGACAGAAATAATAGATAATCTAGTTAGCATACACAACCCGAAGACAATCCAGCATAGGCTGTCAGCTGAGTGATGGAATACGGTAACAACCAGAAGTCTGAAATGATGGCGGTATCTTTCTTTCTTTCTATCTTTCTTTCTTTCTTTCTTTCTTTCTTTCTTTCCTGTCTGTCTATCTTTCTACCTACCTACCTACCTCCATATCTATCTATCTATCTATCTATCTATCTATCTATCTATCTATCTATCTATCTATCTATCTATCTATCTATCTATGTGTCTGTCTGTCTGTCTGTCTGTCTGTCTGTCTGTCTGTCTGTCTGTCTGTCTGTCTGTCTGTATTTTCTATCAAGCGGATATACGAGATACATCAGAATATAATTCACCATGAAAATATTGATCAACAAACCTATGATAGGGCCAGACAATTTGGCCGTCACTGCTTCTGGAACTTTCCCCCAGTTGTTTACATAGACGTAACAGGGTTCTAGCGCGAGACAGTTTGGATGAATATCAATGAGGTAATTTCCGGTCGGAACGGAGCAAAATTGACTACAATCTGTGCCTGTGAGAATACCAAACTTGTCATTGAAGGATACTGTGTTATCTGCAGCACAATCGGCTAGGTTTATTTGCACCACTTCAACCTGTTTGAAACCCATGTGATAACTGTAGTGATTCAACAAAGTTGCAGCGTAGTCAGTTAAAAGAACATGATTATTATTATCATCAACATCACCATCCTCATCATCATCATAATCATTATAATTATATAAGTAGTAAAGACAGGGTCGTGGCATGCTATTATACAGAGAGGCGGCCGAATCAGACGGTACCATAAGGGGGCGGGATAAGCAGCGGCCCGGGCGACATTTCGAACACTTGCATCATTAAGGAGCGGCATTTCGGAGACTTGCATCATACTGAGAAAATCTACCGCACGGCCCTGAGTAAAGAACCCATTGTACGCCATGGTGTATATATGATTGGGTATATGGTGCTAGTCTCATATTTTAAACCAGTCGGAGCTCTACGAGCGACGAGGTCAATATCACGCTGGTCAGCTTTACTTTCCAGAACATTTCATGGGATCCATGTTTGGCTGGGTCGACGACATGAGGAGCCAACTCAGTGACACCATTCCTCGCCTCATTGGGGATGCGAACACGTGGCCACCGCGCCGCCAGGCAAGCGTGCTAGCCACTGCAGTCACCAGGGCCTGTTAGGGTTATTATACATTAAGACTATCCCGTTCCACGACCTGAAGCGTGATATATATATATATATATATATATATATATATATATATATATATATATATATATATATATATATAATATGCGTGTGTGTGTGTTTGTGTAAGTGACCCAGTTACCTTACGAAAAGGGAAGAGGTAGAGACGTAAATACCTGGATGGCTTGACCACATAGCATGGTCGATACATGAACCCAGAGATGATCCACGACTCTGGTGATCGTGCAAGAAGGCGAAACATGACCGGCCACGCATGGCACATGATGATGATGAATTACCTAAAATCACATTGTGCATACGGTGCTAGACACAGGCTGTCAAGACCAAACGGCACACGGTGGCTAATGTGGTCAGTATCACATCGGGAGCCTTTACTTTCCAAGTGGTTTGCCCGTACTCATATCAACAATGAAAAGCCCATTGATAGGCTGCACGGTGTATTTCTTGGCATATTTCGCTGCACCTCGTCTGGCGCATACTGCATGAAATGTCATGAAGACGGAAGCTTGGGCTCGTCGCTTGCCACAATGAGGGACAGATCGGCCACCTATTCCTCCTGTTTCTCAGACCTACACAATGAGGGACAGATCGGCCACCTATTCCTCCTGGCTCTCAGACCTACACAATGAGGGACAGATAGGCCACCTATTCCTCCTGGCTCTCAGGCCTACACAATGAGGGACAGATAGGCCACTTATTCCTCCTGGCTCTCAGACCTACACAATGAGGGACAGATCGGCCATCTATTCCTCCTGACTCTCAGATCTACACAATGGGGGATAGATCGGCCACCTATTCCTCCTGGCTCTCAGACCTACACAATGGGGGACAGATCGGCCACCTATTCCTCCTGGCTCTCAGACCTACACAATGAGGGACAGATAGGCCACTTATTCCTCCTGGCTCTCAGACCTACACAATGAGGGACAGATCGGCCATCTATTCCTCCTGACTCTCAGATCTACACAATGGGGGATAGATCGGCCACCTATTCCTCCTGGCTCTCAGACCTACACAATGAGGGACAGATCGGCCACCTATTCCTCCTGGCTCTCAGATCTACACAATGGGGGATAGATCGGCCACCTATTCATCATGGCTCTCAGACTTGCACAATGAGGGACAGATCGGCCACCTATTCCTCCTGGCTCTCAGACCTACACAATGGGGGATAGATCGGCCACCTATTCCTCCTGGCTCTCAGGCCTACACAATGAGGGACAGATCGGCCACCTATTCCTCCTGGCTCTCAGATCTACACAATGGGGGATAGATCGGCCACCTATTCCTCCTGGCTCTCAGGCCTACACAATGAGGGACAGATCGGCCACCTATTCCTCCTGGCTCTCAGATCTACACAATGGGGGATAGATCGGCCACCTATTCCTCCTGGCTCTCAGGCCTACACAATGAGGGACAGATCGGCCACCTATTCCTCCTGGCCCTCAGACCTACACACTGAGATGGTGCTATAACTTCACAGACTCATAGCTGTAAACTGCTTCGGGACAATTACAAATTAAATGCTCCAATAAAGATGACGTAGACAGCACATATTGCCGGCGTCATTCTAAGCTGACTCGCTTGTCTGTGCTTTACACAGCGGTGGGTTAGTCATTCGGATCGCAGTCCTTTCAACGAATCTTAGCAGTCATTTTCCGTTTCAAATGTTATATTGTATATTTAACACTACTATATGGTGCACAAGGCAGGACAATGAACAGTGGTTATCAACCTTTTTTGGTCCGTGCGCCCCTACACCATATTATCAGACCGTCATTCCCCCCCCCCCCCCTCCCCCTTTCGTATTTCCTACCTAAAAATTTGGCGCGTGCCCCCCTTCACCATATTTTCAGAACGTCATTCCCCCCCCCCCTTTTTTTTTTCGTATTTCCTACCTAAGAATCCCCTCCTGCCCCCGCTCCTACCCCTGCACAGTATACGTAATAATGGAAGCAGATACCAAAACAAGTCTAGACGTCCACATAAAACGTGATTTGTGGGTCTACTTACTTTATAAAATGAAATTTAGAAGGGCGAGACATACAGAACCGTAAAGTATGAAGGGAAAAACACAACCAAGTAATCGGTTCTTGTATTAACGCGATCTTGAAATAATCTTCATCCCCCTGGAAACCCTAAAATTCTCTCTCTCTCTCTCTCTCTCTCCCCCCCCCCCCCCCCGGGGGTGGGGGAATTCCCCACTGGTTGAGAACAGAACAGAACAGAACAGAACAGACTTTATTTTCAAAGGGTAACAAATTGGGCACGCAGGCCCGTCTTACATTCGGCCCTTCCAATCACTCAGCTTTCTTTCATCGACAGTGCATAGGAAAAAAACATTGTCACATGAATTTTGTAAACACAAACAATGCATATTACTATGTTATGAGACACATCCCCCACCCACCCACACATCCCCCATTCACTCCAACACCCCCACCCAACCACACACATAACCCACACACACATACATTCCAACACCCATCCACGACATCCCTACACCTACACATCTCCCCACCCACACACACCTCTCACCCACCACACATCCCATCCACCCACACCCCAAGCACACATACATTCAATAACCCACACATCCCCCACCTACACACATCTCCCCACCCACTCACATATCCTCTACCCGTCCAATTACCCACCAACAATCACTCACCCACATATCCTCCTCCACCCACACACCTCCACCCACCCAGCCAAACACACATTCCTCAGCCACACACACATCTCCCCGTCAACTCACATATTCCGCACCTACCCACACACAAATTCCGCACCCACCCACATAATCTCCCATCTCCCCCAGCCCACTCACAGATCCCGAGCCCACACCTACAAACAACCCCCACCATCTCCTAACCTGCACACACTCACCCACCCACATATCCTCTACCCACCCACACATCCTCTACCCACCCATCCCCCAACCAAACATCCCTTAACCACCACACCCTTACTCATTTACAATCACCCACCCACACATCCTCTACCCAACCACACATCCTCCATCCACCCATCCCCCAGCCACACATCCCTTAACCACACACCCCTACCCATATACACACACATCCCCACCCACGCACAATCTCCCCACCCATACACACATCCCTCCCACACATCCCCACCCACCAACACATCCCCCATTCACAAACACACACCTCCCATCCACGCACACACAACCCACACACACATCCCCAACTCATACACTCATCCCCAGACACACGTACTTATCCCTCAACCACTAACACCAACACATCCCTTACCCACTCATCAACACATACATCTCCTATCTACCCACCCACACACCCCAACCACCCATCTAAGCACACATCCCCACCCTCACACACATCCTTCACCCACCCGAAAAACCCAACCACACCTTCACCCACCCACACACACATCATCTATCCACAACCAGCTCCCCTCCCACACAACACCACACCCACACACATCCCAAAGACACATCCCTCACCCACACCTCCCCACACATCTCCTACCCATCCACACATCCCCCAACTACAATCACCCTCACTACCCACACATACATCCTCCATCCAGCCACACACCCCCACCCAGCCAGACATATCCCCGACCCTCACACACATCTCCAAATCCATCACCCACACCCATCATGCATCCCTCCCCAACCCACATACATCCCCCACACATATCTCAACCACACACACTCCCCATCCATCCACCCAAACATCCCACACCCATACACATCCCTCACCCACACCCCAAACCCCAACCACCCCCACCTGCACACATCTCCCACCCACCACATATCCCCATACCCACATCTCCCCACCCATACATATACCCCCACCCATCCCATAAACCATCATCAATCATCCACCAACATATCCTCCTCCACCCACTCACCCACATCCACCTAGCCAAACACACATCCCCACCCCACACATCTCCCCGCCAACCCATACATCCCGCACGTACCCACACACAAATCCCCCACCCACCCTCACAGTCCCACCCCGCCCACCCACACACACATCCCCCCATCCCCCAACCTACTATTATGATCAAACTCCCACACTTTACACACACATACAGTGACGATTGTCGTGAGCATTGTCGCAAAATTGTAAAGAAAATGGAGAAAAATTGTACATATACATTTTGTAACTTAAAAATTAGTGATGCAATTCAACTCTCTCTCTCTCTCTCTCTCTCTCTCTCTCTCTCTCTCTCTCTCTCTCTCTCTCTCTCTCTCTCTCTCTCTCTCATACTCTCTAATTCTCTCACCCACTCTACAGTGATGTACATGTGTTCATGTAATAAATTATAACATCAGTTGGCATTCAAAATGGTAATATGAACATGAGAATACACAACATATATGGAATAGCATGTTACATGATATGCGTGCGCTTAAATCTCTATCTCTCTCTCTCTCTCTCTCTCTCTCTCTCTCTCTCTCTCTCTCTCTCTCTCTGTCTTTCTCGCTCTCTTTCTCTCTCTCTCTCTCTCTGTCTTTCTCGCTCTCTTCTCACTAACACACACCCATAGACACTCACAAACAATGGCCGCACACATACACACATTAACAATACCATTCTTCTACTGTCTTCTCTCGTTCGCTCACTCCCCCCCCTCTCTCTCTCTCTCTCTCTCTCTCTCTCTCTCTCTCTCTCTCTCTCTCTCTCTCTCACTCGCAATCACTATTTCACCCATTACGTCACTCTCTCCATCTTTCATTTACTCAATATCACATTCTCTTTCACTCTAACTCACACACAGACAGACACACACCCTCTCGCAATCAAATACACACACCCTCGCGTGAGCAAGAAAGCATATACACATACACACACGAGCATACACACAATATACACACATATCCCCATGCACACATACACACCCATATACATATACTTACACACACACACAAATACACACTCCCTCGCATACACTGCATGCATGCACACATACACACAATCATGCACTCACATACATATATATATATATACATATATATACGCACATACACACATATACACCCGCACATACATATAAACACACGCATACATTTACGCACACATATAAACATACTTACACACACAAGCACACATACAAACACACATTTACACACACTTACACATACACACCCACATTCAGACGTGCACACACATACACACACATAAACACACGCATACACACATATGGACACACGTACACACTAACCCATCCACCCACACACTTACTCACACATACACGCTGCCTCACATAATCTCACCCTCTCACTCACTCATTTACTCTCTAAACCACACTAACTCACTCTCTTACAAGCACAGACAAGTACACAGACACACACACATTCACCCACTCTCTCTCTCTTTCTCACCCTTCAATCACCTGCACATCCCACACCTCCCCACCTCTCACACATCTCCCCTCCCACACAAATCTCCACCCATAAATACATTCCCCCCACACACACCCCCACATACCTTCCCCATACACATCCCCGCCCACACATCTCCCCACCAACTCACATATCCTCCACCTACAAACATTCACGCCACCCACACATACATTTTCCACCCACTCACATTTACCCCATCCACACTCACACACTCCCACCCACGCAGACATATCCCATTCACAGACACCCCCACACTCATCCCCCACACCCATTACACACTCATCCCCCAACCCACACAATCTCCTACACACCCATTCACCCACCCAAATAAAAAAAAAGCGTAAAAATTAGTGATGCAATTCAACTCTCTCTCTCTCTCTCTCTCTCTCTCTCTCTCTCTTGCTCTCTCTCTCTCTTGCTCTCTCTCTCTCTCTCTCTCTCTCTCTCTCTCTCTCTCTCTCTCTCTCTCTCTCTCTCTCTCTCTCTCTCACTCACATCACAGTAATGTTATATTATACATGATAAATCAAATGGCATACAAAATGATAAGATGAGAATAAACCAAAAAAAATAAATATATATATATATATATATATATATATATATATATATATATATATATATATATATATATATATATATATATATATTATATATGGAATGGCATGTTTAAAGGACAATCAAGTGGCATTAAACGATACCTCATAATATGAAAGATGAGAATACATAAAAAAATATGGAATAGCATGTTACATGAAATGCGTGCGCTCAACTCTCTCTCTCTCTCTTTCTCTCTCTCTCTCTCTCTCTCTCTCTCTCTCTCTCTCTCTCTCTCTCTCTTCTCTCACACACATGTACATACACACACCCACACACATCCATATACTTACTCACACGTACTCACATACCACCCGAATATACACTCCCTCGCATACACTGCATGCATGCACACTTACACATACAAAGATATACGATACATACACGAGCACACACACACACACACTCATCCATGCACACATATGCACACGCACATGCATATAAACGCATATAAACACATGAACGCACACCTTAACACACGTACAGACATACACACAGGGGCATACGCAGATATACACATTTACACACACATGTACACCCATCCAGACATGCACACACATACATCACACTTTCTCATGCACTCTCTCATTCAACCACGCTCTCTCTTTTACACACTCACTCGCTCCTCACACTCACTCGCTCTCACACTCACTCATTCGAGCACATACATGCATACCCACAAATTCTCTCTCACTCACTCACGCTTCCTTACTCACTCATTTACTCGCTGACTCTCTAACTCACACTCACTCACTAACTGTCACACTCTATCACACAGACAGGCAGACACACAACACACCCACTCTCTCAGATTCACTCATTCTCTAACTAAATCTCTCACACATATGTCCACACACACCCACTCACTTTTACACTCACTCAGACACACGCGCATGTATACTCACTCACTCTCACTCATGAAAAATGATACTAGTAGGTGACTTATGGAGGCATATAGTCGGTATGAAGTAAGTATTGAAAGAGTTTTCGGTTGAATGTGTAGGGACTCATTGGTGTTTTCAGTTCTGGTGGAAGGCTATTCCACAAGTGAGCACCAGAATATGCGAAACAAGTTTTCTATAAGTCCAATCTAGGCTTAGGAAGCTGTAATAAATTTAAGCGCTTACTGTTCATTGCATTAGATTGAATTAACGGTAGAAGATACTCTGGGGTATTTTCAGATATAATTTTATTCACTAATTTGGCTTTGTTAAAAAGGAAGCGCTTTTGAAGTGGTAGAAGTCTTAGATGGCTGTATAATTTATTACTTTCAACGTGCTTTATGCTAGAAACCAGACGTATAGCGCTGTTTTGAAGCGAACACAATCGTTTCATATTAGATTTAGGGCAACCATCCCAGACTGTGGAACAATAATCGAGAGGTGATTGGATATAGGATGCATAGAATATTTTTCGTGTGCTTTCATCCAAAAAGTGTTGAATTTTAGCAAGTTGGTAAACTTTTTGTGCTATTTTCTTGGTAAGGACGTGAACATGAGGGCTCCAGTTTAAATGTCTGTCAATTAAAAGACCTAATGTTTTATGTTCATTTACATTAATTATAGGTAACGTGTCCACGTGGAGCTCGAGCGGTGTCCCAGTTATGGCTAGGGTCTGTAGTTTTTGTCTGGTCGTTATTAGCATGGATTTGGTTTTGTCGATGTTAATTAACATGCGATTTTCATTGCTCCATCTACTAAGGTTGTCAAGTTCGTTTTGTAAAGAGCTCTCTAAGTCACAAAGGCTCTCTTGACTTGTGTAAATAGTACAGTCGTCCGCAAATAGGTCACACAAAGTATTGAGGTATAAAGGAAGATCGTTAATATACACTGCAAAAAGCAGCGGACCTAGTATTGAGCCCTGAGGCACCCCAAAAGTAAGTTGTGTGGGTCTTGATAGACAGTTATTGAAGGACACTACTTGTTGTCTGTCAGATAAAAATGACGTAATTAGGTTCACCATGTTGGTGCTAGTCTTCATGTGTTTTAATTTTCTAATTAAAATATCATGATCTACCATATCAAAGGCTTTTTTAAAGTCTACAAATACTGCTCCACAAATGTTGCCATTGTTGATATAAAGATGCCAGTTATCGGTCATTTTTGTAAGGGCACTATGGCAAGAATATTTAGGTCGAAACCCAGATTGACTGTCAATTATTAGATCGTTGTTAATTAAATGATGTAGTGTTATTTTATGCATGTGTTTTTCTAATGGCTTTGATAGCGACGATAGTAAGGGAATAGGTCTATAATTACCCAAGACGCTAATATCAGTTGAGCCATTTTTAAGTAGAGGATACACTTTAGCAACTTTAAAGGCAGATGGAAAGTAGTTTTTGGACAGGCACTGGTTATATATGAACGTTAAGGACTCACTAATAATAGGTGCAGCACACCGAAGAATTCTATTACTGATACCATCTAGGCCTTCTGAACTTGTTGCTTTGAGATTCGAGAGATATTTTTATACTTCTGCAACAGACATCAAGGGAATCTCAGGGGGAATATTTCTAGAGCACTTCCCTTCACAGAATGATGACAGTGAGCTTAAATTACAAGCTGAGTCTGGTATTGTGGACTTTAGATTCTCTATTTGTGATTGAAAGAAGCAACTGAAATCCTCGCATGTTATAGTGCTCGGTATTGCTGACTCTGAAGAGTGTTTCTTGTTGGTTAGCGAGTTAATAGCCTTCCATATATTTGCGTTATTTGATTTATCTACAATAAAATTTTTGAAATGATCTTTCTTTATCCTACGAATTTCATATTTAACTTTATTTCTTAGTCTGCGGTAATTGATAAAATCTTTATTTTTGTGCGCTGTATCTCGTTCTCTCATGATTTCGAGAACTTCACGAGTCACCCATGGAGATTTATGTTGATTCTTCACTCGAACTTCTTTAACTGGCACATGTTTATCAAAGACACTGTAGACTGTCTTTGTCCAGTAAGCTAGTGCATCATCCGGATCAGGAAGTTGGTAAAAATGTTCAAGGGCTGCATTTTTTAAGTCATCTAAAAATAAACTTTGGTTTAGAGCTTTTAGATTTCTAAATTTGATGATTAAATGTTATTTTTAGGAGATTTGAACCCAGTTTTCGACCACGTACAACATATTGGGTAATGGTCACTAACTGCACTAACAGGAACAGAACATTCGATAATATTAACTGGACAAGTAACATATATATGATCAATTAAAGTTGAGGAGGTGCCTGTAACCCTTGTGGAACGGTTTATTAGTTGTTTCAAATCGTAAGATAGAATGATATCGTCCCATGTCTGGTTGGATTTAGTAATATATATGTTAAAGTCACCTAATATCATGACTTCTCTACCTTCTGTAAACACTCTATCCATCATTGCAGTGAAACAGTCATACCAATTGTACCCAGCACACGGATTCCGATATAGGTATCCAATTAGAAACGGTTGCTGACTGGCTGGCTTCACCTCTAACCAAACACATTCTATCTCTACTGACTCGAGATCACTTCTACGGGAACAGTTGAGAGAATTGGAAATGTATACAGCAATACCTGTCTCTAATTTTGATTTGCGTCTCTTCGAATTACTTTAAACCCCTTAAGAGTGATTTCAGAGTCGGATATTTTGTCGTTGAGACGACTTTCTGTGATTCCAAACACATGGAATTGTTTGCACAGTATTACCGAAAGCTCAGGTAATTTATTGAGCAAATGATAGATGTTGAGATGGCCTATACGTAGGCCATCTTTGTGAAGCCACTGATCGTGATTGGCGAACATTGCACGATGAAAGGATGATGTCGCTTGCGGTAGAAATTTTCAGAGTTTTTGAAACTTTATTTAGTAGTAGTTAAGACTATTAGATTGAGTAGGAAAATGTCTGTGCTGGAGTGACATCATGAAAGCTTGATGCAGGGCTGCAGGATTGTATTGCATTAGCTGTTGAAGTTGGCGGTTCCACTGATAGGAGTGTAGATTACCATCCAACGAGGGACCACTGCTGTGAGAGTTACTGGAAGTGCCTACATTAGAAGCAAACATCGGGGGCACAGCAACATTGTTTAACGGTGTTCCCTTTGACATAATAGGGGGAGGCTGCTTTATGGTCAAGGGAGGAAACAAACCATCATAGTTAGCAACACTGGGATTGGAGCATGGGTTGCTATCCACGGCATTGTATTCCTGGGGTATAGGCAATGGTGGTGCAGGAAGAGAAGGAGCGTTGTCTGAACACTTAGAGGTGGCTGTCGCCGGGGGTGAAGTTCGGGTTACTCCTGTAACTGGTGCTGGTTGTTGTGCACGTTCGGGATATTTTATGTTCTTCGTTAGTATACTACTTCCTAGCTTGGAACAATGTATTGGGGAACAGACCAAGGGGAAGACCTAGAAGCAAGTACCTGGATGGCTTGGCCTTGTGGCATGGTCGAGACAGAAACACGGAGCTGATCCACGACTCTGGTGATCGAGTGAGATGGCAGAACATGACCGCCCACGCTTACCGGCATGGCACATGATGGATGGATGGATAGTTTTTTCTTAGGAGCCCCGGACGACGAAGCAAAGTACGGGGTGTTATTAATGAAACTAATGGCATTGTCTTTACAAAATTTATACATAGTTAGATTGGCAGCATCGGCAGTCCGACGCTGGAATCCATAACATGGTGGAATGATGGATGAAATGAACATAGATGAGTTAGGAAATTTATTTCGTAACAGTACCTCCAGCGTAGATAGTTGTGAGGTGCTTATGATGTTATTATCCATTATGTCATTGACACCAATATGGACTGTCGCTTTTTTAATTCTCTCATTCGCTTGGAATTTTCGCAGTGTAGCGGTAAGCCTATCAATGTCAGCGCCTGGTAGAGGGAAGATTGAAGTTGACTCGCTGTCAGAAGATGACATACGGTCACTATAGATTCTCTTTAGCAGGGAGTCTCCAATGATAACATGAGTTGCACTGTCATCAATTGTACCACTGTTCTAGACAAACAGGGAATGAAAAGAGAGTTGAAATAAATAAAAAGGAGGCAAGTGAGATTTGTTGGCCAGATTAAAGACATAATACTCTTACACAAACCTGACTGGAGGGCAAGGTAGAGGGTAAGCGAGCAAGAGGTGGACAACGATGTAAGTGGGATAACATCAAGATATGAACGGAGGTCAGCATGGCCGAATGGACTCGAGCGCTCACTCCTACACTTCGGTGTCCTGATGCAGAGATAGTGGTTTAAATCCTACACCGACAGTTGCATCTAAAATGTTTGCGTCGCGTCTTTGGCTTGTGGACGTAAATTACCAGTACCACAGAAGTCGGAGTGAATTTACCTGATTTTGAGGGACACTAGTAATAGGTAAGGCTAATTCAAACGCAAAATCAGTCGCGTACACTCCTGAGTAGTGTCAACTACTACATGCAGTAGTAGCTAGACTACGCTTGAGTTCAAAGCGAGCCAACAAAACAAATAACGCACACACAAAATAATAATAAAGAGATAGACGAGCAAACAAAACAAATAACGCACACACAAAATAATAATAAAGAGATAGACGAACAAACAAAACAAATAACGCACACACAAAATAATAATAAAGAGATAGACGAACAAACAAAACAAATAACGCACACACAAAATAATAATAAAGAGATAGACGAACAAACAAAACAAATAACGCACACACAAAATAATAAAAGAGATAGACGAACAAACAAAACAAATAACGCACACACAAAATAATAATAAAGAGATAGACGAACAAACAAAACAAATAACGCACACACAAAATAATAATAAAGAGATAGACGAACAAACAAAACAAATAACGCACACACAAAATAATAATAAAGAGATAGACGAACAAACAAAACAAATAACGCACACACAAAATAATAATAAAGAGATAGACGAACAAACAAAACAAATAACGCACACACAAAATAATAATAAAGAGATAGACGAACAAACAAAACAAATAACGCACACACAAAATAATAATAAAGAGATAGACGAACAAACAAAACAAATAACGCACACACAAAATAATAATAAAGAGATAGACGAACAAACAAAACAAATAACGCACACACAAAATAATAATAAAGAGATAGACGAACAAACAAAACAAATAACGCACACACAAAATAATAATAAAGAAATAGACGAACAAAAAACGTCTGATAGAATGTACAATGAAGGCGAATTACGAATAGTATTGAAGATTCATTGAAGCCAACATTGTGAAGATGGCACGTGGTTGATTGATTCACAGCACAGCCCACCACATGATGTGTAAACGCTTGTTTGTCGATTCGTTAATAACATTCACAAAGGGAAAACGTCTTGAAGCTAAATTAGATAGATAAAAACAAACACACAGAGCAAACTAAAGAATCTGCAGACGAGGCACACTGAAGGTAACATTGGCAGTCATACCACCAAAACTAACACTCTAAGGGCAACTGCAGTAGAGGTACTTTTTTTTTCGCCGCATATCCTTTAGACCAACATTTTACTGCTGTTGTTGATTTCTTGACAAGATAACGCTAAGTAGTTTGCCATTGCTTTCTGAGCGGCCAGCTCACTTATTCCGTAAGTCACCGACGCGGCGAGAACCGCAACCAATTCTCGCGTGCTGCGTTAGCCTACGTGGATAAACGAGATTACGGAGAAGTCGTTTAAACCCTAGGCTAGGGAGACCGGCATTAGAGGCACTAGAGGTAGTAAATGGCAATCATTCCATTAACTTTTAGTAGACAAGAAATAAAATGTAAAGTAAAATAGCCCTTTTGACACCTTGAGACTATTGGGAATACGATGTTATCTCTTTCCCCCCCCCCCCCCCCCAACACCACCAGACAGGCGATGTGACCAAGCAGGCCGCCTTTCCGGCCCAGGATATATCGTGGTACCCAGTTGAAACTGGGTTGACCAGGCAGTCAGGTACATGGAAACATCCCGCCTCACATGGGATTGGACCACATGCATGCCGGCCCTGCAGGCAAGCGTGCTAAGGAATAAAAAACTAAGAGGTCAGCATGGCCGAATAAGTAAGAAAGCGCGTCCATAAACATCCGGTGTGCTGATGCCGAGGTAGTGGCCCACACCGGACAGTTGGGCTAAACTATTGACCTCTCGTCCTTGACTTGGGGACGTAAATTACAAGTACCTCTGAAGTCGGGGGTGGGTTCATCTGATGGCGAGGACACTGTAATAGGGAAAGCTAATCCACATGCAAAATTCAGTCCAGTACTACTAGAATTCGTCTGTATGGACTACGCTTGAGGTCAAAGCGAGCGAGAAGGGGGAAAAACAAACTAAGACTAAATGACACTGCCAAAGTAATCTCAGACAGGGGCTGAGTGGCTCGAGTTCAGGGGACTGGGTGGTCTCGAGGTATGGTGTCCGTCTCGAGTGCTGGAGGTCCCGGGTTCAAGCCGGCCGGGATTTTTTCACGTGGACTTCTAGTAACAAAATGTCCCCTGGTCTCTGGATAGTGAGATCGGACTCCCGTGTGTTTTGTTGCGCACGTAAAAAATCCCTATCAGTTGGAAATCGAAAAAGAGTAGGCTAACAGCGCTGCCCAGGCAAAATTTCGAGTTTAAAATCTACCCAAAGTATTTCAGGATCCTCGCCAGTGCTAAGGAGTTCGTGCACCTAGCTGAGATTCTCCGGACTCAGGCTTGAGTTAGGAATAGAACAGAGCACTAATGGGTTACACCCGTGTGCCGTGATGTTGATCCGTCGACTAAACTAACTAAACTAACTCTCAGACAACATCCACCCAGCATAAGCAGCCTTTTTTAAAGCAGCCTTTAGTCGGTCAGACATGAAAGCACAGACAGGACTGACCAGCAGCATCCAGTGACGTGGAGTACAAGCGTAGATCTGACCAATCAACGACCTGACACGAACACAAGCGTAGATCTCACCAATCAACGACCTGACATGGAATACAAGCGTAGATCTGACCAATCAACGACCTGACACGAACACAAGCGTAGATCTCACCAATCAACGATCTGACATGGAATACAAACGCAGGTCTGACCAATCAAAGACCTGACATAACACAGAGCATTTAACATGTATAGCGGCCAGGTTAGCGAGTTCGATAGCCAGCTACGCTGATAATGTCTGGAACACAGTCGGACGCTGATTCGACGTTAGACTCGTCGCCTGCTAAAGTGAGAGAAAGATTGGCCTTCTGTTCCTAGACATCCAGGCCCACAAAATGACAATATAACATGACAGGGTTAGAGCAGGAAACTGATTAAACAAGAGTAGAACTAATACCCCTCCGCAACACAATTTTACAAAACAAGACATTTACAGCCACTAGTAGCTCTAATTATTAAAGAATACAAAGGAAGAAAAATAAACCATTGAAGCCAAGCCTCAGATAATGCAAATACCAAAGGACATTATGCTTGCTTGTGTCCGTTGGCTTGAGCTCCAACGCGAAGTTTTGTATGTCGGATGAAGGCATCCTGTTGTCCAACATCAGTGTGATGTCATACCGGACTGAGGTTTGCGTGAGTATCCGTTGTCCCATGTCTGGCTTATCTGTGTGCAGACTGGTGGTTCCGCGACGTACAGGCAGACACTCTCCGACTTCGGAGGAATCGGCGATCCTACTGACTTTAGCCAGGACCCCGAAGGGACCTGTTGCCCAGGACGCTCGACGTGGACGCGTCAATAGGTCTTGGCCAGTATATAACCCGGCCTTGGAAACAGCTCTGCGTCCCAAAGGACATTATGAAATTGTAACTAGTTAAACAGATGTATCCATGTGTCATGAAAATCACCGTGGATTAACCAGTTGAGGATAATACAGGCAATCTGATTAACTGCATGTTTGCAGGGCCCCAATTGTTTTTTTAACAATACAGTAAAAACAAGTCGGATCCAAGCAGAAGTGCCCGGCTCGGGAGATAAAACAGTCCCGTCTGTCATTTAGAATTTCCCGACATCAAACGAAATGGCGGCTTTGCTTGTCACCACATGACAGAAAGTTGTGGGCTTGTTATTGGGAACATTGGGACACCTGCAGGACATCAACAACGTCACGTGAACAATTCAAGGCTGTTTGAAAAAAAACATGATTTGGGGGAGACAGTGTAACTCAAACAGTTGATTTAGGCGGACGTGCTTTGGCACTGCAGTTATGGATTGGAATAATGTCTACCGTGTGCGAATTAAGTGAATTTAATTTTACACGTGCCTGTCATGGCAAATGTAAATGTGATTTGATAGAACTGCGGTGTTGCCTAAGGTAGTCTTATTGTATAATTAGTCCTAATTAATTTAGGCAGTAGCATGGTTGAAACTAGCTAGAGTAGTGAAGTGATAATTAGATCTGTTAGTTGAAAATAGAGTAGTGAAGTGTTGATAAACTCTACTAGTTGAGAATTGAGTAATGGGGGATAATTGGGATCTTCCAGTGGGTGCTCCCTGGTGGGGGGGGGGGGGGTTCCGCACGCTGTTTGTTGTTTGTTTTTCTTCTTGTTTTGGCCTGATGAAAACCTATGTGTTCAGTTCATCTGTCCCTGTATTTTTCTGAGCGAGGCCGATGGCCCACGATTATCTAATAAAGATCAGTGACGGGGAGGCTATCACCAGTTGTATTATATATTTTACAGGTTCCCTCTGGTTGGGATGAAGAACACCGAACCATTGAAAAATCAGATACCGGATAATTTTTGGTGCAGGAAGGTTGGCCAGCAACTTTCTCAATGAGCCTATGCTAGAAGAAGTTGATAAACATTGCTCGGTGGAGCTGAATGGTATAAGTATCCCACATGATAAATACTGATAACATTACTAAGAAGATTACACAATACCTGTGGGACCGCAACATAGTAATGAGTTTTGAGTCAAACCATTCGTGAACCCACCAGTGGTGATGGATGTTCAGTCCACTTATTACTAGAGCAATACAATGACTGTTTTTAGAGTGAGAACTGTAGAACATTTCGCAAGAAGGAAAACGTCATGTTCATGGGACAGTGTTTCATTTTTTTCACTGTACAGGAATTGTGAGGACTCAGTTTTTTTATAAACTATTAGGAACAGTTTTTTTAGGAACAAATAGTATCGTTCCCGGACTGTAGATTTGAATGGGAATCAGATCTCATGGTCATCAGAGCTCCTGGAGTAGGACATGTCTGGAGGGAAGGACACGGCATTTGGTGAGGTCCATTGTGCTGATTCTTGTGATGTCGTGTAGTCCTTGCCATGATGAGTGGACTCTGATCATGAACTTTGTGGTCTTACATTAGAATACACGACACACATTTTCTTCGCAAACACGTCTTATATACGTTACACTTTTCTTTTAATAAATTAATCTTTAGTAATTTTTAGAAGCAAGAGTTGTTGAATATGTTGCGTTGGGGAAGTATGAGAGGGGGCATAGTACGACAGTGAGAGAGAGAGAGAGAGAGAGAGAGAGAGAGAGAGAGAGAGAGAGAGAGAGAGAGAGAGAGAGAGAGAGAGAGAGAGAGAGAGAGGAAAAGGTGTCCATGAACCGAAGGAGTGTGTTGGACGGAAGCTGTGGATTCTCCAGGATACTGATAAGGGAAAAAAAATTATAATGTGGGTGTTGACTCCCCTCACTCTAGGGACGACACTTTAAAGTAAGACACGACACCATGTGCCCAGATAATAATCTGGGAATGAGAATGAAGATACAACAACGGACAATAAAGAGAAATAACAATATAACGGGGTGGTGGAGGGAGAAAGTGGGGGTGATCTAATTTCACTGCAGACGTGGTTGCTATCATTGAAGCATTAGAAGTGGTATATAATACACAGAAAATTACCGATTTAACACGTTCACTGGGGCAGTTCTAGCAGTAAGAAAATCAACAGAATCAGGTAGGCCAGATGTCGCAGAGATATTCCTACCTTGTGTCTCACTCCCTCGGGATGTTCAGCCATGGTACGCACAAACCAGTCCAGTGCACTAGAAGTCGTATCAAGTGTATGGACTACGCCTGAGTTCAAAGCGAACTTATAGACAAAGAGACATGAAAAGCAAAGTAAATAAAATAATGCATGCAAGTCGGAGTACAAACCACATCAAACCCCATTTGTAAGAAAGGATCACAGGTTAATAGACTCTTAACATGGAATCGAAGCTTGAAAGGGAGACATATAAATACTTTGTTGACTAATGCACCAAAAACACGCCAGGCAACAATTGAACTACAACTTCCATACAATAAACAATTGGCGAGACTACATTGGGAAATAGCAAGCTTTCTATAGAAGAAATTGGCTACGCCGAATGTTTGATATATACTAATAATAAACTGTATTATATACTTGAGTGCACTATTATGACCATCAAAGGATACTAATACTATAATATATGAGACAACACAATGAAAACCAATACAGTCGAAAACATGCTAGCTATAAGCAGCCCTAGATTTGTGCAGAGCCGGATTAAGTAATACATCACGCAGATACAAATTATAATCTAGATTACTCACGCTTCTAAAGATAACACACATTATATTAATACATTTAATGAACAGTTGTCAACATAAAGCCACAAATAGCAGGACTGAGTAACTGACACCATAACTGTTTTATAATCAACAACAAAGGCAATCAAACATAACTTGGCAACAACAATGCACCAGTTACTATGTATAAACAGTCAATGACAACACCAGTAAACACATTCATGTCACACTTCCAACTACATGCATCCTGACTGAGGCAACATATGGAGGTGGGACATGGACTATGTCTAACTACATGCATCCTGACTGAGGCAACATATGGAGGTGGGACATGGACTATGTCTAACTACATGCATCCTGACTGAGGCAACATATGGAGGTGGGACATGGACTATGTCTAACTACATGCATCCC
>JACEFZ010020656.1:0-86153 GCA_014155875.1 Cepaea nemoralis | reverse complement strand
AAATCACGTTTTATTAGATACAAAGACATGTTCTAGTATGTTTTTATTCCCATTTAACTTCCTTTTTTTGAACTGTAAAATGGGGGGGGGGGGTTTTTTGGGTTGGGGGATTTATAGGGAGGAAAATCGAAAGAGGGGGGGGGGGGGGGGGGGGGGTGACGTTCTGAACATATGGTAAAGGGGGCATAATCCAAAAAAAGGTTGAGAACCACTGGTCTAGATAGAGCATTTTTATGAGTTGTAGTAGATGAAAACCTTAAACCGATAAGAGAAAGACAGTCAAAGTTTTTTGATCACGTTATGAGAAGAAGTAAACTAGAGAACTTGGTGACAACTGGCAAGACTGAGGAGGAAAGAACGAACAAACGAACGGACTTTATTTTTAAAGGGTAACAAATTGGGCACGCATGCCCGTCTTGCATTCGGCCCTTCCAATCACTCATCTTTCGTTCATCAATAGTGCATAATACATTAACATCGAAAAAAACATTGTTAAATGCATATTCCATGTTATTAGACACAACCCCAACCCACACATTCCATATTCACCCACTCATCCCCCACCAAATCACACACACAAACCCATGCGCACATAAATTCCCCCATCCCCCCCACCCACACGTCCCACACCCACACACATCCCCCGAATACACAAATTTTCCCACCCACCCACACACACACCCTGGTACACATACATGCACCCACCCACCTATCCCCACCCACACCCCCCACCTACACACATCACCGCTTCCACTACACACAATTTTCATTTTTTTCAATTTTCACCTATCCCATAACCCACCAACATTCACTCATCCACATATCCTCCACCACCTACCCACACACCCCAACCACCCAGCCAAACACACATCCCCTAGCCACACATCTCCCACCCACATACACATCTCCCCACCAACCCTCACATCCCGCATCTACCCACATACAAATCCCTCTCCCACCCATACATCCCCCACATCCTCCTTACACACATCCCCCAACCATTCAATCTCCCCCTACCCACCCACACTCCTACACCCACCCACCCACACACACATCCCCAATCATCCCCCAACCTATACACACTCACCCATCCACACATCCTCCACCCACTCACTCCCAATCACCCACCCTAACCACACATCCCTTAACCTTGCGTGGCCAAAGGCTTGCGAATGCGGTTCGTGAGCCGCACACAATACGTTCGAAACGTAGCCGCGATTGATTTGTGCAGCAGACCGTGTCGCATTGTGTTATAACGTGTTCGTATCGGAGCCGAACGTTCAGAAAGAAATGGCAAACTACTGAAAGTAAAACATTGCCTAGTACATCAACAGCAGCTGAACAATGCTGATGTTGACGGCAACGTCCTGCGAGGGATATGCAACACACACACACACACAAACCCACACACACACAGACACACTGATTTATATATATATATATATATTTTTTTTTTCCCTTTCTTTTTTTTCTCCCTCGTTTTCATCCTGTTTTTCAGGATATTGCGGTCAACATCAGCATCTTTCAGCTATATGTTTATTCATAGGCATAGATTACGCTCATTAGCACGCCACGACTTTCTGAGCGACCGGCTCCATACTCTCACAAGTCACTGGTGCGACTCAAACATATATATATATATATATATATATATATATATATATATATATATATATATATATATATATATATATATATATATATATAATATATATATATATATTCTTCTTCTTCAGCGTTCCGAGCCATTGTGGTTCTTTGCTGCAGATACAATCCGTCTCCATTCGTCTCTCTGGTTGACCTTCTCTTGCCAGTCGTTGTAGGTTTGTATATATATAATCTCTCCACCGTCTTCTTGGTCTACCTCGGGGTCTACGGTCATTTATATTCTGAGTGTAAGCGAGTTTTGTTTCCCTATTGTCTTCCATTCTTTCTATATGCCCCTGCCATATATATATATATATATATATATATATATATATATAATATATATATATATATATATATATATATATATATATATATATATATGGTACGACAAGGTATATGTCATATATAGTACGACAAGGTTGTGTCCTGTCCCCTCTCTTGTTCATAACATATATAGACAACATATGTAAAGAAACCAGCCAAGCAGAGATAGCAAGAATACCACATGACGAGAACACAGAAGAAGAACCAACTGCAAATCTAACCATTAGAGAACTCCTTTTTGCGGACAACCAAGCACTAATAGCAAAATCAGAAGCTGAATTACAAGACCACATGAATAGTCTAAATGAAATCTGTAGGGAACATAACATGAAAATTAGCACAAGCAAAACAGAGGTAATGATTATAACTAAAGAAGAACAAACAACAACAATTCACCTAAACGAACATCCCTTGAAACAAGTGAAGAGTATCAAGTACCTAGGAAGTATAATATCATCAAATGGCAGATCAGAAGACGAGATCGAACATAGGTGCAATAAGGCAAATCAACTCATTGGACAAATGGCACCAATACTAAAGAACAAACATGTATCAATAACTACTAAGAAAGCACTTTACAACACAATCTTCCTGCCAACTCTATGCTACCAATGCCAAACCTGGACAATGACAGAAAAAGAGAAAAGAAAAATCACAACAACAGAAATGAGGTTCCTGAGAAGAATACTCAACGTATCAAGAAGAGATAAGATCAGAAATGAAGAAATCAGGACTAAAGTGGGGGTTAAAGCAGCACTAGATTTTATCAGAAAACAGCAAGTCAAATGGTTTGGCCATGCAAGTAGGTTACCAGTCAACAGCATACCACAGCAAGCAATGATGTACAGACCAGATGGAAACAGAGGAAGAGGCCGACCACGTAAACGTTGGACGGAGGGAATAGCAGAGTCCATGGGAATATCGATATATGAAGCCCATAATCGGGCACTCTCACGAAGTTTATACTTCACCTCGACACCGCAAGGTACAAGAGGAACATGATGAGATGAGATGGAGATGATATATATATATATATAATATATATATATATATATATATATATATATATATATATATATATATGTATATATATATATATATATATATATATATATATATATATATATATATATATATATAGTATATATATATATATATATATATATATATATATATATATATATATATATGGAGAATGTACTTTCACACATCCAGCTTATTGGGCGAAATTACGGGCGTAGTTCGTAATCCCTTATACGGTGTTTGAAACACAGCTGCGGACAATTTGGCAGCAGACCGCTTTGCGTTATTTTAAATAAAATTGTATATTTGCCGGTAGTTCGGAAAGTAGTGGCAAAATACTGAAAGTAAAATCACAAACAGCCAAAAAATAATCTGGTTGACTGCGACGTCCTGTAAAGGATAGTGATCTATTTTTATTTAAAGACTTGCACACTTATTACTAGCTGAATAAAAATGGACAACATATGTCAGGCAGCGGCGACCTTGTCACATAAGATAGGTCAAGGTAACCAGTCAGAGCTCAGGGATTAGTAGTATGATGAACCAAATACCTACTTGTATTAGGTCACATTTATATGAGATGTACTACCAGCTAACTTCCTTGAAGAAGCTGAATGTGACTATAATGTTGGTGATAATGGTGTTTATGGCAGTGATGTTGAGAATGATACTGATGAGAACGATGACTATGGCAATGATGAGGAAGATATAATAATAATAAGTTAAAGAAGACAAAGGAATAGCAGTAGTTGTAGTTGTTTTTGTTGCTGCTTTTGTTGTAATAGTAGTAGTGGTATTGTTAGTTGTATTACTAGTAGTACGTTTTGTTGCAATGGTGTTGACGGTGGTGGCAGTTGTAGTCGTAATTAAAATAGTAGTAGTAGTATTAGTAGAAGTAATTGTAGTAGTTGTAGTAGTGGTGGTGGTAGTAGTAGTAGTAGTAGTAGTAGTAGTAGTAGTAGTAGTAGTAGTAGTAGTAGTAGTAGTAGTAGTAGTTGCTTTTGTTATTGTTGTTATTGTTGTTGTTGCTGTTGTTGTTTTTGTGGAGATTGTAGTCGTCGTCTCCGCCATTATAGATGAATCTGTTGTTGCTGCTAAGTTTGATGCTGTTCTTGTATATCTGTTACAAGTAGTAGTAGTAGTAGTGGTGGTGGTAGTAGTAGTAGTAGTAGTAGTAGTAGTAGTAGTAGTAGTAGTAGTAGTAGTAGTAGTAGTAGTAGTAGTTGCTTTTGTTATTGTTGTTGTTGTTGTTGTTGCTGTTGTTGTTTTTGTGGAGATTGTAGTCGTCGTCTCCGCCATTATAGATGAATCTGTTGTTGCTGCTAAGTTTGATGCTGTTCTTGTATATCTGTTACAAATAGTAGTAGTAGTAGTAGTAGTAGTAGTAGTAGTAGTAGTAGTAGTAGTAGTAGTAGTAGTAGTAGTAGTAGCTGTTGTTATTGTTGTTGTTGTTGTTGTTGCTGTTGTTGTTTTTGTGGAGATTGTAGTCGTCGTCTTCGCCATTATAGATGAATCTGTTGCTGCTGCTAAGTTTGATGCTGTTCTTGTATATCTGTTATACGTTAAATGATGTCAGCTGATCCCGATGTTGCAGAACATTTCTCACTGAATCTTGTGCCTATCTCAAAACACAGGTGCCCTGTTATCGAGGAATGCCAAGCACAGACGATAACAGAACAATAATTAATCTGTGGAACAAAACTCTGGCGCTGTGTGACACACAGACTGATGGAGGGGGGTGGGTAGTTATACAGGTGAGTCTATCTGCTAGTGATATTTCCTCACAGATCGCCTATATCAAATTAAATTATTTGAGACTGTTGAATATGGGAGATTAAACCTGCTGGAAGATTAAATCTGCAAAGCTGACATTCTAAATCTCTTCTTCTTTTCTGTTGCCCTCTATTGCCCCATTGGGACATTGGTCCTTAACCAACTCATCCAAGCCTTCCAATGTGAAGTCATCCCATGCAGTTCTGTCCATGTCTTTCCCATATTGTTCATTAATGTTTCTACCTCTCTTCTCCATGACATTTTAGATCTATCGCTATTTATTTTTCTCTACAGGTTCCAGACAAAGGCGTTTCTAGTTATACTATTCTCAGGTTTTCTCAATGGGTGGCCTATCCAGAGCCAGCATCGTTTCTTCATCTCTTGGCTCATTTGTATTTGTCTAGTTGTCTACACGACCTCCACGTGGGTGATTTTATGAGACCATTGTATTCCTTGTATTTTCTGCAGGCAATAATTAGAGAATGTTTGTAGTTTATGTGTAATCGTTTTCGTTGTTCTCCGTGTTTCTGATCCATACAGTAGTACTGACTTAAAGTTAGAAAATAATATTATAAACTTTATTATAAGTTTAACTGTTTTTAGCATTTTACAAATTTCCTTATCATCATCATGCGACTGTCCATCTAGCGGTGACATTCATGTGTCTACCCAGATCTGGGGCTTTGGTATTCTGGATCAACTGTGTATGTCTCAGTCCATCTCGTATCATTTCTCTTGGTATGCCAGTTTTCATGATGTTCTCCAATTTCTCTCTTCGCATCACATAACCAAAGGATGCTGCTTTCTTATTGTTGTTTATAATGTTCTAGTTAGTTAGTTAGCTAGTAAGTTAGTTAGTTAGTTAGTTAGGTAGTAAGTTAGTTAGTTAGGTAGTTAGGTAGTAAGTTAGTTAGTTAGTTAGCTAGTAAGTTAGTTAGTTAGTTAGTTAGGTAGTAAGTTAGTTAGTTAGTTAGTTAGGTAGTAAGTTAGTTAGTTAGCTAGTAAGTAAGTTAGTTAGTTAGTTAGTTAGGTAGTTAGTTAGTTAGTTAGTTAGCTAGTATGTTAGTTAGTTAGTTAGTTAGGTAGTAAGTTAGTTAGTTAGTTAGTTAGTTAGTTGTTAAGTTATTTAGATATATTGTCAGTTAATTGAGACGCAGATGTTGACTAGCACGAAGCCAGAAGACACTGAAGACACCATGATAAGGAAACTGTATGAGAGAAGAGAATTGACAAAGGACATTGCTATTGATTTGATGTTGATAGTATCTTTATATTTACACTGTGATCTAAAAATGCAACCCATAGAAGTAAGAACGACAAGAGACTTGCGATCATCAGAAGAGATTCCCCCTTCACAGAATGTCCCTTATCATCCAAAAACGTTCTAGATTCTCGCCAATCCTTGTTATGATTCATGCGTCTTTCTCCTTCTGTACATTCAGAGCGTGCCTTTCTGCTTCGAGACGTTCGAATCGTTTTGTCACTTATATCCCACATTTCGCTGTCTCAGACACTATTTTTTTCCGGATCTACAATAAGAGAGTATTTCCTTCTGCTTCTGATAGAGAGACGTGTTTGAATTTGCCTTGCATCCATGGAGGAGGACCATCTTTACCGCTTAGATGTGAACTATTCATCAATCTGGTTGTTCCATTGCCAGCAAGAGGTTATCTCTGCGCCATCGCCAAGTTCTCTTATAACAACTGCTTGGGTTCTCGTGTGCATTATGTTGAGACCAGACCTCTTCTTGCACTTCACTTACCTTCACGGCGAAAAGCGTTACAGAAGATCAGTCATGTTTCAGACTTGCGGCCATATCAATATCAATATCAATATATATATATATATATATATATATATATATATATATATATATATATATATATATATATATATATATATATATATATATAATATATATATATATATATATATATCCTATATATATATATATATAATCTCCGATCTCCGTGGCGAAGTGTTTACGGACGAGGTTCGTAATCCCGCATACCCGCCCGCGTTCGAAACACAGCTGCGCGTGATTTGGAAGCAACCGCTTTGCGTTTTTTTTTGTTTTTTTTTTAAACGAAATGTTATGGTAGCCGCTCGTTCAGAAAGCAATGGCAAACTACTAAATGTAAACTTGCCAAGAGATCAACAATAGAAACAAATGCTGGTTTTGACTGCAAACGTCCTGTATAGGATATGCAACTAACTTTTTAAAATATATATAGTTGGTCTTTTCTACAGATGTCACTGGGTGACAGCAACATCGAACTTAATATTCCCGTTATTCAGGTAGCGCTAGGTGTCTCAAAATGGTGACTGTAATTACGGAGTGTACAACCAAAGAGCAACGTGCTGTTGTGCGTTTTTTGTGTGGACAAAAGGACTGCCTGCAAAGGACATTCATAAGGAAATGCTTCCTGTTTATATTGATCAATCAAATCGTGCTTCAATGCAATGGAAACATCATTCTTCGCCTTGTGTAAAAAAAATTCAGGGTTACGCCATCAATAAGGAAGATTATGCTGACAGTGTTCTGGCATAATAACTTTTACCTATGGCGGTAGCGAATGTGACAGATAAGGCCAATTTGCGCTGTAAATGTCCGTTCACAGTGGGTGCACGTGAACACGTGGTCATTTCCACCATCATGCACCATCTTACGTCTCACACGCTCGGTGTGTGACTTATCTGCAATAATTTTCTCCTTTGTCATTATTTCTTTATTCCATTTCTGATGTTTGCCCTCCATGCAACACGTTCAGCGGCGTCTTGCTCCCACTGTGCATTATCAATGCCTGTATCAATCATGTCCCGCTTATACACATATTTGTATCGTAGTAGAGGCCGACCCTGAGATCTCTTACCCATCTGTAATTCACCAAAAAAGATGTCCTTTGGTATTCTACCATCATCCATCCTCCTAAGATGTCCTATCCATCTAAGTCTACGAAGACTGAGCATGGAATAAACCGTCACACAACCTCATCTTTCCAATACTTCAGTATTTGTGATTTTGTCTTGCCACTTAATACCAAGAATTCTTCGCAGACACCGCATATGAAAGGTGTTTAAACGTTTCTCTTGGTGTGAGTAAGTTGTCCAGGTTTCACTGCCATAAAGAAGAGTACTAAGGACACAGGTTTGATAGACAAGGACTTTTGTTTTGGCAGTAAGCTTCCTGTTCTCCTAGACTCTTTTTCTTAACCTGTTCATTGTTGTTGCTGCCTTACCAATCCGGATGTTGATTTCATGATCTAGGGATAATTTGCTATTTACCACTGATCCTAGATATGTAAAATGGTCTACCACCTCTAGTTCGGTGTAGCCAATAAAGATTGATGGTACCCCATGTGCACCTTGTGACATAATCTGTGTCTTCTTTTTGCTAATTGTTAAACCAAATTCAGAACAATCATTGGAGAATGCAGATTCGGGAAAATAGGTAACAATAATTATATGACACAATAAAAACAAATATAAAACAAATATCAATCAAATAAATGACAATAACATGCAGCACAACTGACCGATGTTTCAATAGTCATAATAACCTTTATCAGGAACAAAACAAACATTAATATAAAACAATTAGCATGAAATTATATTACCATAAATTAGTAGAATGTTATTCTAGCGTGCCTATTATGGGGTGGTAAAGATAATCAATAAGAATAAGGACAAGTTCGCTAAGGGGTATTTCGTATGAATGGGATCTTAATCCCAAACACGCCCTCTATAGGAAATAATAATACACTGGCTCGAGAAACCCCCAAACATTGAACAAGGCTGAAAAGGGTGCAAGTTCAACACTAAAATAGAAGAAATGTTTCCCATAGAAGGCTGGGAGATCCAGGAAGTACTACCACAGACACCCGAGTAACTAATTACTCTACCCAGAAGGCGTGTCTATGTGTAAGTGCCCCGCCCCACATTTAATCTCCCACAATATATATATATATATATATATATATATATATATATATATATATATATATATATATATATATATATATATATATAAACAATGACAAGTATCCACTGTCATGCACATCCACAGTATTATATAACAGAGGGGAACATCCACTGTTAGACAAAAACAACACAATGAATCACTGTATCACATAACAGATGGGAACAACCACTGTTAAACAACATCAGTAACCATAACTGGACTATAAACATCAACTTTGGAACAATATGTTTACAATGAATTAACTTCAAGGCTTAGTTAAATCAAGAAACAAACCACTGTATTGTAAAAAACAAACATTTGGGTCCTGGAAAACCCTGTTGACTGAACCATGATGACATATACATGAAAGAAATTATCATATTCAGGCAATGCACACAAAGTATACAACCAGAACAGACTTCCCCAAGAATCCCCACAAAAAAGGTTCACAACAAATACATGTGTCACACACAAAACAAAGCAATTGAAGACTAATCAATACAAAGACATTATATGAAGAAAAACTATCTATTCTGTCGCTAGTACTATCCAATGTGTCTGCTGATGACTCCTTCTCCTTCATTATTCACTAGAAAAAGTTTGGCCACAATCCCACTCGCTATAATCCAGGAAAACAGCTGCTTTATATATATATATATATATATATATATATATATATATATATATATATATATATATATATATATATATATATATATATATATATATATATATATATATAAAGTGCTTTATTGACTACACAAAGGCTTTTGATAAAGTGAGACATGTCAACATGATAAGGATGCTTGAAGATCTACAAATTGATGGGAAAGACCTTAGACTTGTAAAAAACATATATTGGAAACAACAAGCTGCCATAAGAGTTGATAATGAAGTAAGCCAATATCAGCCTATTAAGAGAGGTGTGAGACAGGGATGTGTAATGTCTCCAGATCTGTTTTCCCTGTACAGTGAAAATATTTTCAGAAATATTGAAAATATGGAAGGAATCAACATTGGGGGACGATGCATCAATAACATTAGATATGCAGATGATACAGTCTTGATTGCAGACAATGAACAGGACCTGCAAAATTTAGTAGATGCGGTTGTTACACACAGTGAACAACAAGGGTTAGAATTAAATTGTAAAAAGACACAGATTATGGTCGTCACTAGGAAGAACGAAATACCACAGTGTAATATACAAGTAAATGGGAATATTCTTCAACAAGTGAATAGGTACAATTATCTCGGAACAGTAATAACATCTGATGGGAGATGCCTTGAAGAGATTAGAACAAGAATCGCCATGGCAAAAGTAGCCTTTAGCAAGATGAAAAACATACTGACAATAAAAAAGATGTCAATTGAAACGAGAAAAAGAGTGTTGAGATGCTACATAGAACCTGTACTTTTATATGGATGTGAAGCTTGGACAATGAGCAGCCAGGCTGAAAAACATCTGATGGCTGTAGAGATGTGGTTTCTGAAGAAAATGCAAAGAATACCATGGACAGCCAGAAAGACCAATGAACAAGTCCTTCAAGAAACAAATGAAGATCGTAAACTGATCAGAAACATTAGACGTAGACAGTCACAATTTTTTGGGCATGTTATGAGAAGAAATGATTTGGAGAACTTGGTTACAACTGGTAAGATTGAGGGGAACAGACCAAGGGGAAGACCTAGAAACAAGTATCTGGATGGCTTGGCCTTGTGGCATGGTCGAGACAGAAACACGGAACTGATCCACGACTCTGTTGATCGAGTGAGATGGCAGAACATGACCGCCCACGCTTACCGGCATGACACATGATGGATGGATATATATATATATATATATATATATATATATATATATATATATATATATATATATATATATATATATATATCCACCTATTCATAGATATTGGGAATTGCACACACACACCAACAGATTGTCCTATCCAGATCATAAATCCAAGGCTTAAACATGAATGGGTAATCCCTCATAGTATTCACCATGAATATACTGTAATCCATCAAGTCACAGCAGCTAAGTAACTGGGTTAGAGGCATTCCGGAGTGGTATAACAAACAGGTATAAGCCTGAAGCGTTCAGGCGTGGTGTATAAGACTTCAGCTGTCCATGTGATTGATTCAACCAGGGTCAAGCACAGAAACGTTCAGCACATCTTTGGATGAGGAGGTACATCACATTATCCATAGTATTTCCTGACAGAGCTAACTTGAATTGGGCATAAATATTCCAGCCCTTTTCTGGGTTAAGATGTAGGCTCTATCTTTCTTCAGCTAAATACACGACTTGATTGACCGGGAGTTGGTATAGTGCTTGATTGCCCATGTCTGGGATATGATGGATGAGAAGATTCAAAGGAAGTTGGGAGTCCACAAAAGCAGTTGGTAAATCCATACTGTTTAATGATGGTGAACCCCAGACTATCCATGAGCCTCTGGTATATGACAGTTGAACGTGGAATCAATCGGTGACTTTTAGAAGAGGTATACGCTGGATCCATCTAGGCCAGGTATTCCTCATGCCTTTGCAGACACTGAAAAGATGAACACCGTCTGTAAGTTTCCAAAGGTAGGGAATCCACTTCAGCATAGTCAAAGTCCATTAATTATCCAGGCACTGACATACCGGTTCAGGGTGCACGGCAGTAACCAGCACTCTTTAACTCTAGAAGGTCCATATTAGGGATAGGCTGATAACCCAGTTGCCTGTCTCTAAATACAAGCGTGGTGACTATAACTCCAGCGCTAAATACTCCACCCGCATCTCTCCAGCGCTATATAATGAAGAAAATAACAGGGTCGATATACATTAGTAATAAAACCCATACTTTGATAAGTGTATCATAATAAAAATAAAGGAAAGAAAAGGGAAGAAGAAAGAAGGTGTTACTAGTTTCCTAGCACTTGTCGCCTACTGTAGAGTTTTGTCTCACTCCAAAAGTGAGAGGGGTATCTACTCAATAGGTACATCTCTTCTGGACTGATACTGGAGCTTCCTGAGGGGTTATTCACCTCCTAACCGTCCAAACGTCCTGATAGTACCGCTGTCACAACATGGACAAAATCCCTGAGACAATGGCCTCATGTAAACAATTCATAAATCTCCTTTCCATAGTTACAACCAGCATTAGGTAAGTACCACTGACAAATGGCAGAAGGTTAGCTACCAGATCAGTCATCTCCTCTTGCATCATCACCATCATCATCATGTGTTTGTCCCCACTGGGATGAATTTAGAAGATCAACTCCAGCAGTAACAATCATGAATATAATATACAAACATAATAAATAACTGAAAAACTTGTAAGTCTTTTACTATAACATGGTATGAACAATCTAGTGGGTATTACCCAACATCTCAAAGCCAAAACACAAGAGCATGGTGTCATTTCCCACTCACTTGAGATTATATATCATACAAAATGACAATCCCATAACATCATTTATGAAAAAGACTACAAGACAATCACACCTCTGTGTATTTACAATAATGTAAACAAAAGATTAACTCCTGAGTGCATGCAAAGTCAAGCGAGTACATCTCTCTCTCTACCTAACAGACTATTTATGTTGGACACAGCTAGTAATATTTCTCCATCATAAGAAAATAGATACATAATATGCACTCATAAAGAAAACTTTATAACACAGAGACAAGTTGCAAAAGATAAGCATTTAGGAATAAAATGGGTTCACCAAGCATTTCAGAAAGGTGACTCATAGCAAGATTACATTGTAAGCCTTAGGAAAGCCGACTGGACAAACTGGCGATGGACGGCCTTGCAGACCGCGAAACTCAAACCAACTTTTCAATGAAAAGTTATTCTCATATTTTTCACACACACCACTTCAATCATGATACTAGTTGCATCAAAGCATTCATCCTAATACATAAAATAAGATATGTCTTATAATGCTCACCCAAAGCGCCAGAGGATAAATGGGCTATTAAATTAAGCCCCACTGAACCAATGTGTGACTCGCTCTCTTGAACAAAACATGGCGAGTGCCTAGCTTCGCCTTTGTCTCGCTAAAGCACCTTTGTTGCCGGGTACTCAGCCAATCAATGGGCCTATTTTGAAACCAAAGTTAGTTTCGTTAATTCTCCCATCGTAACTTTTAATAGCCTCTCCTTTTAAGGTAGCGCTAATAGCAATGTCTTCTTGGAAAGGACTGCAGGATGATACACATACGTTACACCTATCCAATTCTGAACATACTTACATAGTCACCACAGCTTCTATGGCACATGACTATTTGAATGTACACGTATTATGTGGTTAATATGTATGTCCTTTTTGTATTTGTTTGGGGATCCCCCCATACTAGAGGCGCACAAAAGGTGATGTCGACTTCTATCAATCCTGGAACAGTTACAAGAACGGATTTGGAGATCCGAACACTGAATACTGGATCGGAAATGACGACATTCACAATCTTACGTCGCAGGTAAACATGAAAAAAAAACACAGTGGTTTTTCATGTTATGAAACAAATTATAATGTTTAAAAAAAAACAAAAAAAAAAACAACAACAACAACAACAACAACAACAACAACAACAACAACAACAACAACAACAACAACACCGCATAGTTGTCGAAGGCACATTCATAGCCATAATTTTGATACTCAATAACTGTTTTTAATATAATGAGTTAATTGTTCAAATTGCACACAAGCATACCTTACGGTTCAGACAATCAATTGACAGTTGTTTTGCATCTGGGTCACGAGAGATTTTTGGCGTATGGGCTTTCCCGTGAGTATGGTGAGTGGCCTCTTGCATCGATTATCGACTGGCATCTCCTGGGCATGGATGCCATCAGAAATCTGATGTGGGCCTGTGGGATGGCTGCCGACTCTTCCTGGAGTGCCTGGAACACATCACGACGATTGGCTGGAGCAACGTCTTGGCGACAAGTACGTATATGCAGCTCATACCACAGGTGCTCAATCCGGCTCATGTTTAAAGACAGGGATGGCCAGAGAAGGGTGAGAATGTTGTTGGCAGTCAGGAACTGCGTGGTCAACCGTGCACAATGGGGTCTGGCATTGTCCTGTTGAAACACTGAACTTTGGGTAGCCAAAAGTGGAAGGACATGGGGTCGAAGAATTTCATTGACGTATCGTGGCGCATTAAATGTGAACCAATTGACTCCTTCCGCTGTAACTGATCATTCCCAACACCGTAGTACTTCCACCAACGTGCGGTGGAGCTTCATTACCGCATTTGTGGGCAAAACGTTCATTTCACTCACGGTAGATCCTTCTCCGCTGCAACAAAAAGAAAGATTCGTCACTAAACCAGACACATCTCCATTGGTTGTCTGCTGCCCAAGGACGATGCTGGTTAGCCCAAAGAAATCGATTTTGGCGATGGTGGCGTGTAAGGACAGGTCCACGATAAGGTCGTTGTGCCCGAAGTCCAGCGTCATGAGGTCTATTCCGGAGTTTGATCAGACACATGAAGTCCTGCAGGCAATGACTGGGCAGTTGAGGAAGATGTTGTAAACGTGTCTCTGAGATGACGAAGCCGAATAAAGCGATCAACCGCTGCTATTGCCACTCTGGGTCGTCCACTGCGATGCCGGTCTTCAACTGAGCCAGCGGCTTGGAACAGGTGCATAAGTCGACTGATGGTACTCTAATGCACGTTCTGATGCCTGGCAACCTGACTTTGACTTTCGCCTGCATACAGTAGGCCAATAGTAATGTTCCTTAAATTTATCGATGGAGGTGCCATAGACGTTTGCTTGAAAATGAACTGAATTGTTCGTGTAGTGTTATTCTTTTATAGGGTTTCAGTTGCGTAGTCAGTAAATTGTGTTCATCCCAAATATTGTTGCTTTCATGTGCGCGCATCATGAGCTGTGGTAAAAATGTGTCCATAAACACTATTGACCACTGCATTGTAACGATTACAAAAACGAAAGCAATTCAGGTCAACATGTGCATGTGACATTGTAAAGAACCGGGGTAGATCAGAGGATGCTGTACAGGGTCTTTCAGCAGTTAATAATTTCTGTCACTGAGTATGGTTTGGGGCTGCTGACAGTATCGAAAAGCCAGCTTGAAAGGTTGGAGCGCATACAGAATGCTGCCATGCGGTTAATACTGGGGTGCACAAAGGACACACCAATTATCTGCATGAGGCATATTCTGGCGCTACCTACAATGACGGATAGTCATAGGGTCCTTCAGGCCAAATGGTACCTGAGAGTTGCCGCAATAAGGATCACCCGCTGCATGCAGCAATGGATATGGTAAAGAGTCATAGACTAAGACGAGGCAGGTCCTGGATGGCACAGGCAGAACTTTCTATAAGTCAGGTGTGTGATCTAGAGACCATCAATCGTGAAAGAGAGTGGGTTGAAGTTCCGGATGACATGACGGACTGGCACAATGTAATAATAACACTGGGTCGTGAGTGCAGAGAATGGGCAGCGGGCCGCACTGAGTTTGAAGTGCAACAGCTGATCCAGAGCAACACACATCAAGGTGACATAGTCATCTACACCGATGGGTCAGTGGTGAGAAACAGACGTAGTGGCTGGGGCTTTATTGCAAAGGCTAATGGGCGAGTCTTGAAAAAGGAGAGCCTGGCATATGAGACTACGACCTGCAGCATGAGAATGGAGGTGGAGGCAGTAACAGCGGCATTCCGGTGGCTAGAGGAGACTACTGCAACACACGTTGTGTTCATTACGGATTCAAAGAATATGCTTAGCAAGGTTGAGAAAGGAATGTTTGGGGTGGAATGGCTCTCGTCGCTTCAGAGGTCACAGTTTGTGAGAATTGTATGGATATTTTGCCCTGGCCATGCGGGTGTACGGGGGAATGAACAGGCTGATAGGCTAGCAGGGAATGCACCTCTTGGTGGTATCTTGCCTATGGACAAGGTGGAGGTGGTCGTGCGCTTGTGGGACCAGGTGGAGAAGTCGGAGGAACAGATTGAGAACCCATATGTGGAAAGAATGAGATTGCGGGGGATCGACAGGGGTTCTGGAAGAATCTCAAAACTGAGAGGGAAGACCAGGAGAACATTTAATCAGATAGCCGTGGGAACGATTAGTAGTATGACTCTTCGCTGGCTGTTGAACGAGGGGATTGAGCACGTATGGGAATGTCTGAGTGCAGTGATGTCGGTTCTTGACTCAACTCAACTCAACTCAAAGAACATTTGAGGCTGGTTTTTATATACCCTAGCACCAAATTTTACTTACAAACTCATAAAAACGCACCCTCGGATACCTATTCGTTTCTTTTTTTTTTTTGAACAGTATATTTACATCCACTTTGATCAACCAAGAGCCCATGCCCTACATTTTCTCGTATCTTGTACAGTCAGTGACATTGTTATTCAGGTTCTCGACTGGACCTACCACATATATTAGCGACCATGGCCCTCCACGTTCTCTCCAGTTGGCGAAGATTGATGGGTCGTGGTGATCATATTAACGACGTTCACCATACTATTCTGCACTCATTTCCCGAATCTGGATCCTACTATCCGTCTATGTTTTGCTAAGGCCATCACCTTCTGTAGTCCTGAATGCACGAAGAAACGGAGAAATGGATGGCCAGACTTTTCCTCTGGAAGAATCTCAAAACTGAGAGGGAAGACTAGGAGAACTTTCAATCATATAGCGGTGGGAACGATTAGCGAACGTGTGACTCTTCGCTGGCTGCTGAACGAGGGGCGGAGCGCATATGGGAATGTCCTGAGTGCAGTGATGTCGGTTCTTAGCTCAGCTCAACTCAACTCAATTCCTCTGTTAGTGATCGACGAACCAGACGTGGCTGATGAAGTTACACAGAGAAATGATATACATGGAACAGGTGGTACAGATGAAACGTGATATAAATGGAAGAGTGTAGAACACATGATACAAGACACATGATATTGAGACGTGATATACATGGAAGATGAAAAACAGATTTAGTTACACGGAAACTTTATATGCATGGAAGAGTATAGAACTTATATATTACTTCTCTGCTATCTATTCTATCCTTCAGTGATTTTACATTTGTGATCCTTTCTAGTTCGTTAATAGGCGTTGTTTTCAGGCCTAAATCTGCGATACATATTCCGTGATTCTGGACTGTGTTTGATTTGTTAAAATTTGAATTTTTTAGTTTGTTAAAGCGTAGCTTAGCTACTGTTGCCCAGTCAACAATATTGTATTAAGTACTGGGATCACGTGCCCAGTATATGGCTTCTTGAGAACATTCTAGTCGGCTCCCAATATTGTACCAGCAAGTCTTACAAAATATTCGCCTATTAAAGTTTGCAGAAGCCATCATGATTGATCTTCATAGTCCAGTTTTGTGCAAACAGAAAGATATGATTGTCTGTTTAAAATTATCGTGGTAGACAATTGAAATTATGTGTAACATGTGTATATTTCAGCTTGAAGGATGGATCTAGTTATTGTACTGTATGTTGTATGATTTCTGCAATATGTACCTGGCGAGATGCAGCGAAATATGCCAGGCAATAAATCGTGTACTCTTTTTGTGTGTGTCCTCTTTATTCAAATTACTACATTTCTTAAAGGTGAACTTATATATGTTCAGTTATTTTTGGTTATTCTACTTAAAACTGCAGATGTTAATCTATTCCTTCATTTGACTTCTCTAGGGTTTCAATGAATTTCGTATCGAGTTTGAACAAGACGGGAAACAATATTTTGGTCAATGGGCGAACTTTAGCGTGGCTGATGAGCAGTCAAACTACATCATGACTGTTGGTGAAATGTCTGGAACTATCATTCATGACCACTTGCAGAAAAACAATGGGAGCAGTTTCATGGACCCCTATACAATGTCCGAGTTGAAATGTGACTGGATTTTCGATGCCGGATGGTGGTTCACCCCAGAATATTGCCAAGTAATTAGGAACGGTATTTTGGATCAAGAAGATTTGAATTCCGTGTTCTGGTCTCTTTACAGTTCTGGTGTGTCGAACACGGAAATGAAGGTCCGGCGTCCATAGATTAGAGACTTTACAATCCAAGAAGAAACCACAGAAATGTGTTTTTACAGAAACATTTCAAAATTAACTTGGATAGCAAGAAAGAGCAATCTTGATGTTTTGAAAGATGCTAAAACACAAGACAAGTTATCACACACTTCAAAAAGAGGCAGTCGTTCTTCTTAACCAAATAATGACTACAGACAGATTGGAAACTATTGCGACAATTTAAAACATTTATTGAAAGACAAAGGAAATGGGCTGGAAAAGATGCTTATTAGCATTAGCATAGAGTGGAAAGGTGAAATTCCACTAAATGATACATTCTGTTGTAGACGGCGCCAGGTGCAGAAGAATTATTGCCCACAGAAATAGAAAGGAACTTAAAGATCAGAAGACAGATGTGTTAATACGTGAGCTAGTCACTGTAATTCTATAATGTGCATTTCAATAAACAGCAAAGCTGCGATGAAACATGTATTAATTAAAACAACTGTAGAAGTTAAAATAAATTTATTGGTGTTATTTGGTGTTCTAGATAAACTATGCTGATGATATTCCTCAACGCAACCGTCTGAATCCATCCAACATCATCATTTCTGTTGATCGGCCTTTGTCTCTCTTCTCTTTGATCTTTCCAGTCGTCACGATGTTCTCCAACCCGTCTCTTCTCATCACATAACCAAAGAAAGCTGTCTGTCTCTTTCTTATTGTTGCATATAATGGTCTAGTTTCATTAGCCCCTTTCAGACAATCATCGTTATTTACTCTGGCAGTCTATGGTATTAGCAACATTCGTCTCTGGAACCACATATCTTTTGCTTTCAGGTTCTTTCTAATTTGTTCATTTACATACTATGACTTACTGCCATACAGCAAAACATGGTCTATAAAACATTTCAGCACACTCTTTCTTACATTTAATGACAGTGACGTATTACATATTACATTTTCTTAAATGCAGTTTTTGCTTGCCCTGTTCTGTTCTTAATCTCTGTTGAGCATCTTCCATCTGATGTTATAAATACCCCTAGGTATTTAAAAATATTCACTTTGTTAAGAATGTTCCCTTCTATTTTCATTTCACATGTTAGTGTCACCTTTTTCTTTGAAATCACCAGTGTTAATGTTTTCTTGATATTCAAGGAGAGTCCTTTTCTTTGCACTATCTGTTACTACAATGTCCAACAATTGTAGATATTTTGCATTATCCGCCACCAATACTGTGTAATCTGTATAGCGTATATTGTTTATTTTATAACCTCCGATTAGTATTCTTGCAGACAATGAGCAGGATCTGCGACATTCAGTAGATGTGGTTGCTACACACAGTGAACAACTATGGTTATAACTAAATTGTAAGAAGACAGAGATTATGGTCGTTACTAGGAAAGAGGAAATACCACAATGCAATATGCAAGTATATGGGAATAATCTTAAACAAGTGAATCTGTACAATTATCTCGGGACAGTCATACGATTTGATGGGAGATTTCATGAAGAGATTAGAACAAGAGTTGCTATGGCTACAGTAGCCTTTTGAAAGATGGAATTCATACTGACCAATAAAAATATGTCATTTGCAACGACAAAAAGAATGTTGAAGTGATACATGGAACCTGAGATTTTGTATAGATTGGTAGCGTCGACAATGAGCAAACAAGTGGAAAAACATCTGATGGCTGTGGAAATGTGGTTTCTGAGGAACATGCAAAGAATACAACGGACAGACAGAAAAACCAACGACCAAGTCCTACAAGAAACACATGAAAATTGTAAACTGATTAGAGAAATTAGAAGTAGACAGTCAAAACGTTTTGGGCATGTTGTGAAAAGAAATAAATGAGAGAACTTGGTGACAAGTCAAGATCGAGGGGAAGGGAACAAGGGGAAGACAAAGAAGTAAATACCTGGATGACTTGACCACGTGACGTTGAAGATAAGAACACTGAGCTGATCCACGACTCTGGTGATCGAGTGAAATGGCGAAAATATGACCGCCCACGCTTACCGACATGGCACATGATGGATGGATGGTTGTGCAAGCTGATGTCTATGTTTGTTTTCATTTTCAACAATAGTGAATATATCCTTTTCAATAATTCATTATATCTTTTTATCAACATTATGTCATCAACACAAAGTAAGCTATTACAGTGGAGTCTGAATAAGTAGATGTCCCAGGGGCCGAAGGAATTTGTTCTACTTGTCAGAAAATCTAATTATCCAGACTGCACACATATTTACACTAATTTACACGAATACATGTGTACCATGCAGTAGCATTGAGTAAAATGATTGTACCACTTAGGAAACACAGGTAGTGAACAAATAAATAGTAATACAATATCAGAAATGTTGAAATGTTTAGTTTTGGAAATTTCCAAATTAATTAAAGAAAAAGTCTCTGATTTTGCTTTGCTTCTTGACTTGTGAAAAATGTCTTCCCATTTCCTGTTAAAAGGCACAAAATGGTGAGACTGCATCATCTGAACATCCATTCTGCATCATGTAAATGTCAATTTTGTCAATTAATGCCAACATATCTGACTGCGATATAATTTGTGCTTGCAGCCCACTGTCATCCTCATCATCAGTGCTGGAAGGGTCTGTTGGTTGAATGACTAGCATATATAGCCCTATAATATCAGTGCTTGAAATAGTGGCACTAGTAGAAACATCATTGTCAATGTTCACAAACTCCTCTGGATCAATCTTCAGCTCTTTATACAATCTAGCAAGTAATGGCCCCACTGAAATGTCAGTAACATTGCTCTCACTGCTCGCTGATGTTGTGGAATTCTCATTTACAGAGACATCTACTGCAGGTAAGAAGCCAGCCTGTCTAAAGCAGTTTGCAATAGTTTCTGGTAAAACTCTGTCCCATAAAGATTTTAACATAAGAATAGCACCAAGAAGGGTTATCTTGAAATCATCATAAATGAGGTCAGCATCCATATGACCCACAACTTTTGACAACATTGTGGAACTATAAAGAACTTTCAGATTTTGAATGATACTTTGATCGCAAAGCTGAAGTGTTGATGTGGCATTAGGTGGCAGAAACAAAAGCTCTGTTGCCTTCAGATTGTTAATTTTTGTGTGGGCTGAACAATTGTCAACAATTAAAAGAAATTTTTTTTTTTACACACCATTGAATAATCAAATACTTGTAGCCACTCATTGAACAATTCTGATGTCATCCATGCCTTTGAATCGGCTCTGTAATTCACACACAATGTTTTCAGGCCTTTGAAACAACGAGGATTTTTAAATTTTCCAATCACAAATAAAGGCTATTTCTCACTACCATCAATATTGGAACACACAAACACTGTTATTCTTTCTTTTGATTATTTCCCCTATGACACTTTTCATTTTTGAAAGAAAATGTTTTATCGGGTAGCAATCTCCAAAATAATCCAGTTTCTTCGGCATTAAATACATCCGCAGAATTATATTTAGCTAAAGCAGGTCTGAGCACGTCTTCTATCCATGAGTGAGTCGTTGCTTTGTCGACTGACTGTTTCTCTCCACACACATTCATGTAAGTGATGCAGTGTCGTTTTTTGAAACAATCCAACCAGCCAGCACTACAATTCCAGTCTGTTTGACCTCCAAGACGTGCAAATTCGTCTGCTTTCGCAATAAGTAAAGGCCCATATACTGGTACATTTGCCGATCTAATCACAGTGAACCATTTTAAAAGGGCAACATCAACAAAATCTCACACAGTAGTTCTTCTAGCTCTCTGCCTATCACTGTTGATTTTACATTCGAAAAACAATTGTATTTGTAGCGGTCTTTATGTTTTAAAATTCCGGAAAGTGTCGATGTTGGAATATCAAATTCTCTAGCTATATCCACTTTCTGCTTCCCACTATGTTCAACCTCTTCCAACAGCTCAATCTTTCCTTTTAAAGTCAAAGTTTTAAGCTTTCGTCCACTAGCAGCCATTGTTGACATGTAGCAACATATTATCTGCGAGATCCGGGCTGACTAAAAAATACACATTCTTTCGCGGAATTTTTTTTTGGGGGGGGGGGCGGGGGGGGGGGGGGGGGGGGTGTGAAATGAACAATTCGACTTAAACGTGGACATTCATATAGTCGGTAATTCATTTTTATTTTCGACTAATCCGAAACTTCAAGTTAACCGAATTTGACTTATCAGGAATTTTATACAAAGATAAAGAAGGATCTTGGCCGGGACCAAGCCAATAACGTCGACTTAACGAAATTCTAGTTATCCGAGTTCGACTTAAGTGGACTCGACTGTATATGCTCACTGTACGAAGCAAATAGTTTAGGGGACAGTAAAAATCCTGCCCCTGTATAGTGTACATTCTCGTGGCTGTGGTTTGCTGCTAAGTCATTCATCATGTGCCATGCCGATAAGCCTGGGTGGTCTGGAACCTTTAATGTCTGAGCCTTATTGAGTTATTTAAGGGCTATAAACTAATTCTATCCTATCTGAAGTACAGCAATCAACACGTTATCAATAAAACAAAGTGCACCAAACCCAAACTCCAATAATTATGAAAAATCTCACAAACATCAGTGCCATGATCCAGGTGAGGTCAATGGGCACGTACAGCATACAATCCACAGCTTCACGCAATTCAGCGTGGAGATCGAGCAATTACAGAGTCACGCTTCGCACGAAGACAGCAAAGCGAGTTGCTGAGCAGGAGACAGCGTCTCCTTCAAGGGGTCATTCACTTCTGGACCGAGTTCGGGGCCGGACTGAAGATGGCTATGGCAGACTCCCATCTTGCCGCCACGTTGAGTGTATGCAGAGTTTGAACAGCGTTTGAATGCCGATGTCGTTTAAGAGATTGGTCGAGAGCGTTTGACTGTTGATGTCGGCTGCTAGTATATTCGTTCGCAGGTTTGCGTGGCGTGTTTATCGACATTAATTATACTATATTGTGAATTGTTTTAAAGAGACGAAAATATAATCTTTCAAAACCATGCCGCTGTTGTGTTATGAAGAGTTCGTTATTGGAATGGTGTTAATCGTCACATAAAATGTGTATAAAGATCCATGTTCAATAAGCCAATTGAGAATCTCCCCTGGACAACAGAAGTGCAATTGAACGAGAAGTTATTACAGTCGTCATAGCCAATTAGGCTTGGAGAATGTAATAAGTCTAATTATTAGTCCACTCAAGTATAATTATTAATCCACCACAACTAACTCGTTGGCAGTCAGTGCATAGGTTTGTAAAGACTCATAACTGTATCTTTTCACGAACTGTACATTTAATAATAGTTCTTTACTACACAAGGCTAAGAATCCAGAAATGGAACTTTCACAAACGGACACTGGCTTGTTTAAGAAGGAACATTTTTCAATTTTGCTGTTTTGTGAAACTACTCTCGAATAACTTACATTGCTCAGAGTCAGTGTGTATTGCTCAAAATATATCCGGGTGTATTATTTTACCTCCTCCCATTGGATGGGTGGATAGGCGTAGTGCTGTAAGGAGATGGCAAAATGCCAAGAAGAACAGAGCTGGTCATCCTAGTCCCTGCTTGCACTTAGAAAGAGAGATGCACACAAAAGTAAGCCATTTAAAAAAAACTGGTCAAGGTGGTTAAAAGCGAAAAATGGGCAGAGGTGTGTCAAAGTGTAAGCACAGACAAGTCACTGAAATTGTTCTGGCGACTACATAAAAGCATGAGTGGTGTAGTCAAGAATAAGAGCATTTCTGACTTCCAAGGTGCTGACCTCATCTGGCAGAGGACTGACGAGGACAAGGGCAAAGCCCTCTTTGAACGCTACCTTGAGCAGAGCAACCAGACAGACACGGGAGGCCGAAATCTGGCCAAGGAGGTCAACTCAGACAGATGCAAGGCCCAGAACACTTCGGATGAAGACACAGTGACAGTGAAAGAAATCAAGGCTGTGCTTCGACGATCAAAAAACAGTGCTCAAGGTCCTGATGGCATAAGATACGACGACATAAATAGGTGTACCGACAATGAGCTAGAGAAACTAGCAGACACGTACAACAACAGTATAGGGAGTGCTAGCATCAAGGAGGAATGGTTACACATCTATCTGATTCCCTTGCCGAAGCCTGACAAAGACCACAAAAAAATTCAGGGATATCGAATTATAACCATGCAGAATACAATAGGCAAGCTGCTGGAGAAGGTAATTGCCAGGAAAATATCAAGCCAACTAGAGAGGCAAGGTGTTTTCCCACCTACCCTGGGTGGGTACCGTCCAAAAAGAGAAACCTGGACCAATGCAGCAGTCTTTGCCCAAGATGTCTATGAAGGTTTCCACTCAGGCACTGAAACCGTTGCTGCAGCGATTGATCTTGAGGACGCATACAACAGAGTACCACTGGATTTTTTAATGTTTCAGCTTCTTGAACTAAGCGTAAGTCCATTCCTCCTTAGTTGGATCGCTGCAGCCCTCTTCCAACGGAAAGTAGTTGTTAAATGTGGCAGTTGGACTTCGGAACCAACAACAATATATCCTACCACAAGGATCACCATTATCTCCGGTACTGTTCAACGCCTACACAGTGAGAATCACCAGTGAGCAGATCACTGGACCTGGCAGGACATTGTCATATGCCGATGATGTTTTAGTGTATCGTCAGGGTATGGATAGAGAGGAGGTTGCTGTGGAACTACAAACAAGCATAAGTACTTGATGTGATGAAGCTGGGGCAATGGTCAACCCAACAAAGGCAACAGTGACTTGGTTCTCGTTGAATAATCATATTGTCAACAATCCAACACCAACTGTAATGCTGTGTTCAGAGACGGTGGAAAGAACGCAGGCAATGAATTACGTGGGGATACGGTTTGATCGAAGCCTTGCTTATAATGTGCACATAGACCAGGTGATAACAAAGGCCAAGCGGGGTTTGGCAGCGATGCGGGTGATGGCGGCAGCAAACTGTGAGCAGCGCCATCTATGTCTTCTGTACGAGGGGCTGGTCATGTCTGTTTTGGAGTATGCAATGGCAATCCTGACTGTCAGCCATAAGCAGATAGAAAGGCTGGAAAGGATACAGAATGAAGCTATGCGCATTATTCTTGGATGTACAAGAGATACAGCATGCAGGGCGATGCGCTACCTTCTTGATTTTCCAACCATTGAAGAGAGAATGCAAGTTTGCAGGGCACGCGCCTACCTCAGAATTAACGCAAACACACAGCATCCACTGCATAGTGAAATTAGGAAGGTGAAGGGCAGCAGGTTAAAAAGAGGACGGTCGTGGATGGGTCAAGCCGAAGACATTCTTCAACAGGTGTGTTCACTTGAGGACTTAGAACCTGGCGAGGAGTGGGTGCAAGTGCCAACAGACTTCTGCACATCCTTTTCAGTTTGCATCCAACTAGATAGAAAATGCAGACAAGAAAATCCGGCTGCTGTTGAGGCTGAAGTACAAGCGTTGATTTTCGAGAATTCGCTAGTCAGTGACGCGGTCATCTACACAGATGGGTCGGTCGTCCGACATGTGAGAAGCTCATGGGCCTTTACAGCTCGGGCCGGAGGGAGAATTGTGAAGGAGGACTCTGGTGCTTTCACTGAAACCACAAGTAGCCTGACCATGGAAGTCATGGCAGTAAGTAAAGCAATAACATGGCTCGAGACACAGACATTCACTAGGGCTTGTTTCCTTAGCGACTCAATGAACATGATCAAGAGGATAGAGGAGGGGTCGATCCGAAGAGAATGGTTGCTGCCTCTGGAGCGGTCTCGGCTGGCAAAGATTAGTTTCATCTTCGTGCCAGGGCATGCGGGAGTACAAGGAAATGAGCGGGCTGACAAGCTCGCAGGTGAGGCTACTGTGGAGGGCGGACGCGCCATGGACCAGGCTGACATTCTGAATGCTCTACGAGAAGTGAGACTTTTGCAAGAACCAAGTGATGACTGTGAATCTTCAACAATGGCCAGACTGCGAGAGCAGCAAATTAAAAGAGGGGTGGCCAAACAAGAACACTACGCAGGAAGCCAAAGAAGATTGATAAACCAACACAGAACTGGCGTCGTTAGCCGCTACACGCTGCGGGATTTGCTGAGGAGGGGATCCGAGCACTTATGGACTGAATGGTCCGATGTGCAACGAGGATGATCTGTCGACTAACTAACTAACTAACCTCCTCCCATTAGAGTTGTTTTTACTCTTTTTTGCACAAGAATGGGCCTTTCTGATGGTTCTTGTAATAAAATACCTCAGCACAGCAGACTTGTAGATAGCAGAACCCAGCCTTACATCATGGACGGTTTCTTTCGCACATATTATTTTTACAATTCTTATCTTTTTGTAGACGTTTCTAGTTCCTCCTTATAGTTTTTATTTATGGTTTATCCATATTCCTCCCAGTCTTGTTGGTTTTCTCTCTTCACTATTCTGTTCATGTGTCTTCTCGCTATTCTTTATTCTATGTAATCACGTTCCTGTTTGCTCTTAAACCACTTTTTTTATATATATTTTTTTCCTTTTTGTCTTTTACAGCTTTCTTTACATCTGCGTTCCACCAACTTGTTATTTTCTTTACCCGTGATTTGTGCTTTATTTATTTATTTTTTATCTATTTATCTATTTATTTATTTATTTAGTTATTTATTTATTTATGTTTTGTGGTTCCCGGTGTTATCATGTTATTGCAGTATTTAAATGCTCGATTTAAACATGTCCCAATGTTCTTCTATTGTTTTTCTTCCTATAGGTAATTTTACAAAGCTTTCAGTTAGTTCTTTCTCAAAATATTTCCTCACTGCCTCATCTTTGTGGTGTTTTAAGTTTACTGATTCGCAGATTCGCATGGCATATATTTTCCTGGTATTTGCTTTCATCTTCAGTTGGTTCTTATTGTGGGAACAACTGCTTTGTGGTCTGTGTTTATACTTAAATTGGGCACTGTGCTTGCATCTATTATATGACTCTTTCTTTTATTTCTTGTTAATATAAAATCAGTTTGGCTTTTGGTATCTAGATCGTTCCATTTATATTAGGTGTATATTTGTGAGTATTTGTGTTTATTTAATGTGTTTATTATGTAGAGGTAGTGTTGGCTGCATAGCTCTATCTGTCTACTTCCGTTATCATTTCTTTCATTATGTTGGCCTCAAATGCTCCAAGATATTTTTCTATGCCCGCTCTGTTATGTCCTTGTCTTGCATTGGAGTCTCCCATAACTATGATGTTGTTCTGCTTCTCTATTTTATTTAGCAAGTCATTGGTGTCTTCGTAGAAATCCTCTCATTCTTGCTCATTTTTGTTTGTATTACATAGTGAGTATGTTTGTACATATGTTGTAATTGCTTGTTCTTTTATCCTCACTGTTATTTTTCTTTCTCATATGTATTTATTTCTAATATTCCTCTTGCTAGCCTAGAATCACCAGTGAGCAGATCACAGGACGGGGTAGGGCATTGTCGTATGTCGACGATGTGTTTGTGTATCGTCAGGATAAGGATAGAGATCAGGTTGCTGTGGAACTACAAACATAACTCAATCGTATAAGCATTTGATGTGGTGAAGCTGGTGCAATGGTCAACCCAAGAAAGGTAGCAGTGACATGGTTCTCTTTGAATAACCAAATTATCAATACTCCAACACCAACTGTAAATATGTGCTCAGAGATTGTGGAAAGAACACAGGTAATGAAATACATGGGGATACGATGTGATCAAAGCCTCGCTTATACTGAGCACATAGACCAGGTTATAACAAAGACCAAGAGCTGTCTGGCTGCGATGAGGGTGATGGCAGTCACAAACATGTCAGCGCCTTCTATGTCTTCTGTACGAGGGTCTGGACCTTTCCGTCTTTGAGAATGCGATGGAGAAATTGACTCTCAGCCATAAACAGATGGAAAGGATGGAGAGGATACAGATCGAAGCTACGCGTATTATTCTTGGGTGTACAAGAGATACAGAACGCAGTGCAATGCGCTACATTATTGATTTTCCAACCATTGGGGACAGAATACATATTTTCCGAGCACGTAACTATCTCAGAATCAGCGTAAATATGTAACATCCACTGCATAGTGAAATTAAGAAGGTAAAGGGCAGCAGGTTAAAAAGAGGAAGGTCGTGGATGGGTCAAGACGAAGACATTCTTCAACGGGTGTGTTCACTTGAGGACTTAGAACCTGGCGAGGAGTAGGTACAAGTGCCAACATAGTTCTGTTCGTCCTTTTCAGTTTGCACCCAAATAAATAGAAAATGCATACAAGAAAATCCGCCTGCTGTGGAGGCGGAAATACAGGCTTTGATCTTCGAATATTGTTTAGAAGATGATGCTGTCATTTACACAGATGGGTGTCGACGAGTGAGAACTTTGTGGGCTTTAAAAGATGTGTGACCAGACAATAGCACTCTACAGGAAGCCAAAGAATATTAATAAACCAACACAGAACTGTTGTCGTGAGCCGCTACACACCGCGGTATTTACTGAGAAGGAGATTCGAGCACTCATGGAATGAATGGTTCCATGTGCAATAAGGATGATCTGTCGACTAACTAACTAATTAAATGATGATGAAGAATAAAAACAGTTTATAAAGGAAATTATTAAAAAATTAAAGTAATTGATCACAAGACACGGTACAAATGTAAACACCATATTCGAGGGAGGAGTCGAAGTCAGCTCTACAAGAAATACAAAAATCTCTGGCGAAATTATGAGAACTGTTATATGAGTTGAACGATATACTACTTTGCTCATGTAGTAAAAAATAAATTGCGAGCTCTTTTCAGGACATTCAATCCCGTCTTGTTTTCCTAACAAATTTACGTACAGAATTGTGCCGTTGCTTTCTGAATGAGAAGACAATATCAAAGTCTCACTGCCCGGTGTATGGTACTAACCTATCACACAGCAGTCGAAAGAGAACGTTTAAACATTTTAAACCTCTCAGCCATGGCTACCTTATGGCGTGGCGATATCCTATAGACAATGTGTTTATAGCTGAAGATGCAAAGGATTTGCTGCAGTATCTTTGAGTGGAAAAATGAGCTGTCATTTCATCATCATCAAGTGCCCTGCCAGCTGGCGTAGGCGTTCACAGGCTCTTCACAGATCTTGGTCTTTGGTGTTCTGGATGAACTCTGCTGATGATATTCTTCCATGCCACCGTCTCAATCCATCCAGCTTCATTTCTCTAGGTCTGCCGCTGCCTCTCTTCCCCTCGATCTTTCCAGTTGTCACGATGTTCTCTAATACCTCTCTTCTCATCACATGACCGAAGAAAGCTGTTTGTCTCTTTCTTATTGTTGTATATAATGTTCTAATTTCATTAGCCTGTTTCAGGCAATCGTTGTTAATTGCTCTGGCAGTCTGTAACATAGTATATTCTGTTCAGTCATAAACATACTGAAAAAAAATACAGGCCCAAAGGATGTCTCTATGTTAGGGAGCGATTGAAGTCAACGCTGGAATTGTAAACAACTATGATTGGAATCAGTTCAAAGGTCACAATGTAAAGCCGAGGCCAATCTCGGATTCTTAATTTTAATATTTTCACCGCCGCGACGTTTGAAGTTTGACAGCGGTTGAAACTACATTTCCACTGCTGAGAATAACATCACGTTGTGACTGTGACGAAATGACCCAGTGCACATGCCTTCACCTGGGGAATTTCCTATCGGCCAGGCGCTAGGCGAGTGGTCTCCCGTCCATGCTAATAATATCCTAGGACACCCCATCTAAATTCGTCTATTCTGGACGTTTCTAGAAACGCCGAGAGAATGACCAGTCGTGTTTACGTGATGTCCCTAGTCTCGAAGGACATCTTGCAAATGGTGTGTCTCGGGAATTTGGTGGTCTACGTGAGACATTCGGAATTCGTGGGTCGAGTGGACTTCGAAACTCCACTGGGTGGCTCAAAGTGTGTCAGTCTCCAACCTCCAACCGACCAAGACGGTTGCAATGTCAGAGCTGTTGAATTGATGTCTCTATGCACCCTTGGGCCGAAACCCTTGGGTCAACTCATCCGACGTTTGCATGCGTTTTTGACAAGGTTAGAATTCTTGGGAGACTCTCACTGTTGAGGTACCGTCCACATCCCAGCTGGTCAAGTTGGAACGGTCGAAGGCTTCACTTTCATCCCTTAAGGGAAGTCAAGGACAGTCCATGGGCATAATAAACCATCTAGGGAAGCTTCAATGTTTGCAAAGCCGACACATAGTGCTCTGGTGCTGGGCTCACTCTGGGAATCGCCACGTCCTGCTCATGGTTGCTTTAATTCATCACTTCAATATAGTGGGCATTTCGTTCGACACGGGCCGTTCCCGCACAAGCCAGACCGGTCTGCAGACGGTATCCACTCAGCGAGTTTTCGATTCGGACATGTGCTTGTCGTTGTGCCCGGAGGACAATATATCCGAATTGGAAAACTAGCTAGTCAGAGCTGTTACTAGCACGAGGGACAATAGGAAAACTAGCTAGTCAGAGCTGTTCCGAAGGTGAAGGACATTCGGAAGATTAGTTAGTCAGAGCTTTTCCGGGTACGGAAGACATTTCACTCGGACGTAATTGCGCAGTGCCAGTTTTTATTTGCCACCCTTAGGCCTGCAAATCGGATTTCGGCGGGCATTTTTTAATGAGGTTAGCCTTCCTAGGGTTTCGAGAGACGTTAAACTCTTACTGCTTGTGGCTTAAAAAGTCGCTTAAAATATGGTTCGGTCTCTTTCCACAGCGCGGAAAGCGTCGCACAAAGCACGAACTCCGTAGCTCTAGCGACGACCCACAGGAGTCTCCGACAAATTTCACTCGTGAACCGAAGGACGCGGCTCGGAATCGAACCCACAACATTCGGAACCCGACTCAAACGGCTTGACCACTTCGCCACAGAGAATCCCTGTTGTGGCGTCGCCCACATATCAGCTGGTCAAGGTGGAACGGTCAAAGACATCACGTTAAACCCTCAAGGGAAGGCAGGGGCAGACCATGTGCATTCCCCGCTATCCAGGATCGTGTCATCTAAGGAATCTCGACTGATTTAATGAGCCATTCGCAGTTTCACCGTGAGACAGTGTGAACTTAGACATGCATGGCTTAATATTTGAGACAAGCATATGACTACTGGCAGGATCAACCAGTTATTTATCGGACAGACGAACTATTCACGCAAACGCAGACCAAGAGTAGCATCGCTAAAGCGCGCCCTCCTGGTATCCGGTAATACATGCAAAACCACTGGACGCCTACCGAAGAGCTTCTAAGCTACGCCTGCAGGACTGACCGAAAAGCTACATCAGCTTACAGACAGCAGGCCCACTACTCATCGAGAGAGAGTGGGCGCTTAACGAGACTTTGTCGAGCGGTCGTACAAAATTACTCTTTTGCTCGCTCAGACCACGACTCCGGCTACACGATGCGGTTACATTCTCGATACGCCTGCCTCGGTATCTTGCGTTGGCTGGGAAGATCCCAATTTAGTGCACCTCACACATTCATCCGAGACAACGAACGCTAGACGCGGGACTGATCTTGCAAACCAAACCAGCCATCACATGTCTTTCTATTTGCACAAAACTGGCCTATGTGTTATTTATCCATCAAGAATGATGATGTCCATTCATTTCATCCATTGAGGTTGAAAGTGAAGATCCGTGAGTTCTAAGATGGCTGATAAGGCCTATTTTGGCTCGAAATATTCTTTGACAATGTGGGCAAAGAATGCTTGACGTTCCAAGAGGAGGATCTCCTGCAGTGGTTTTTCTGACAAGCCTTTTCCTGACAGCTCTTGCAGTCCTGGTTGCTTCACAAGTGACTGCACACTTGTGTAATGATGTATGCCACGAATTTAGATTTTTGGCAGCAGTCTCCCAAGTGTCATGATGAATTCCTTTTGATGAAGCGTTTAGTGAGATCTTCAGAGTGTCTTTAAAGCTTTCCTCTGGCCGCCTTGGGAGCGTTTACCACAACGCAGCCCACCTTAAAAAATTATTTCATTTAGGGAACCTTATGTACCTAACTCGATGCAGCGAAATATGTCAGGCAATAAATCGTACAATATATGGTTTGTGTTTTCGTTATTCAATGTTCTTTATTTTATCGTCTTTATTAGCCCACCTTCTTCAATATTCAGATCTTGTCGTATGGGTGTATGTGTACTATATTGAATCCAAGATATTCTTAGAAGCCGTCTATAACATGTATATTCAAAGACATGCATGCGATGTTCAGCTTGTTTAGTAAGTGACCAGGTCTCACAGGCGTATGTTGCAGTGGTAAAGATGCATGCTTTTAAAAATATAATTGTGTTAGTTCTATCTGTCCCAGGCCACAATTTATTCAGTGGTTTTAGATTTTTAAAGAGCAATAGATATTCGTCTTTTAATTTCTTTCCTTGTATCACCATTGTTGGTAATTAATTACCAAAGATATTCGAAATTGTCCATCACCTGGAATGTTTCCTCATTAACATATATGTCTTCCTACATATTAGTTATATATGTATACATTATCGTTATTATTCCTATGTTAAGATATAAATTGTGATTTTCACTATTCTTTTGGGTTGAGGTTATTAGTTTTTTTTTTTTTTTTTTTTAAATATCATTCCGGGATGTGGATAGTAATACTGTATCATGAGCATATCGAATTTCAGGTATTTCATGACCACATATATTTAGGGCGCCATATTGCTCCTTGGTTATATCATCTCTGACATTTATCATTATATCTTTGGCGTACAGGTTAAACAAATAAGGGTCACCATATAACCCTTACAGACTCACACAACTTGTAATAATAAGACCTTTTGTTTCAGGTGTTCACTTTGTGATGGAAAGACATCCTGACAGCTACTTCTGTGGACATCTTCAGTGTGTGGCTGACCTCACTATTTCTGACCACAGTGTTTCCTCACTGGCATAAATCACTATCTATGACATCATACGGATCAACCAAGAACTAAAACTGGCTTCTGTGTTGTCAGCATTTTATCGAGACCTGTGTGGACACGACAAAAAGTAGCGCTATGAGTTGTACCGGCACCATCTCTAGACTACAGGTAAACCTGACCCTACAGTTGCGTCATGATATCGACTGTCTGTATGGAGTTTACAAGTGTCAGCTGGACTTCTTTAGTGAGTCAGGACATCCAGAGGTGCTCACAGAGATCGTCGTACCGGAACACAATCACAACTACTCTAGAGTCGGTAAGTACTCACACGAATCTTTACACTGGGACACAATAACAACTAATATATAGTCGTTAAGTTAGTTAGTTAGTTAGTTAGTTAGTTAGTTAGCTAGCCAGTTAGTTAGTTAGTTAGTTAGTTAGTTAGTTAGTTAGTTAGTTAGTTAGTTAGTTAGTTAGTTAGTTAGTCGAGGTTCCAACTTCACGGCAACGGGTCGTCCACATTATGCTCCATTCCTGCGCCAGTGAATGTCACACACAATGCTTCCAGCTGTCCAATGTGAAAAGTTGAATAGACAGGAGTCTCGGCAATCCAACATCCCGCACAGGTACACTGTGCATAATGCCACCGCCAGAATGCCAACACAAATGTCCTCCACGAAAACCACAGTTCATCGTCGGTGGGCTCGGCAGTTACCAGAAAGACCTCATTAACCCGAGTTTTCTCACATAGCTCGGTCTTTTACCGCTGGGCAACCCGCCGAAAGCGTCACACAAAGCACGAACTCCGCAGCTTCAGCCCTGACTCCAATAAGTCTCCTGAAAAATGCACTCGTAAACCAAAAAGGCAAATCAGTCAGTTCAGCAACAGCCGGTAGCCATTGTTCCTAACATGCAGGTCACTGTACAGGACAGATGTAAAAGCATTTCACGCGAACCTCACAGCTCACAGTGTCGCCCACTCACTCAGTAGCAGGTCGACGGAGCCATATACTACCAGTCCAACATGAGGAAAATGCTATTGCAAACCGTAGCTACAAGCATAAACACGCCACATGCGTCAATGCCAAACCGCCATGTTAGTTAGTTAGTTAGTCGCGGTTCCAACTTCACGGCAACGGGTCGTCCCCATATTGCTCCGTTCCTGTGCCAGTGAATATCATACAAAATGCTCCTCACTGCCCTATGTGAACAATGGAGTAGACAGGAGTGTCGGCAAGCCAACAGCCCGCACAGGTACACTGTGCATAATGCCGCCGCCAGAATGCCAATAAAAAAGTCCTCCACGAAAAATACAGTTAATCGTCGATGGAAACGGCAGTCACCAGAAAGACTTCATTGACCCGGGTTTTATCCCATATGGCTCGGTCTCTTTCCGCAGGGCGACCCACCGAAAGCGCCGCACAAAGCACGAACTCCGTAGCTACAGCGCCGACTACCAGGAGTCTCCTGAAAAAAGTACTTGTGAACCGAAAAGGCAAACCAGTCATTCCAGCAACAGCCGGCCGCCATCGTTCCGAACACGCAGTTTACGCTAAAAACAACCGCGGACAGCTGCAAAAGCATTCCACGAGAAATTAACAGCTCACAGTGTCGCGCCACGCACTCACTCAGTAGCAGGGCGACGGAACCATAGCCTCCTTAGTCGCCTCTTACGACGTGCATGGTAGGCAACAGTGTTACTATTCTTTGCTCCTCTGTATGTTGGCGACCGGAAATCCCTACCAATATAGTGAGTGGCACCTTGCAGTCTTGACAGACCAAAGTATGTGAGTTGGAATGTGGCCAATATTCCATCACAATGCCTGGGCAGAGCTTCAGAGAAACATATGGTGCCCAAACGACACGTTCCCTCTCTCGGCCTAATCTTGTGTTTTCCAGAGGAATGGGTAACCAATACGTCTGGCTGCAGACGCTGGCGGCACAGCGTCAAACCTCCGAGACCTCGCCACCACGAGCAAGTGGCGAGTGATGGCAAGACCCTGGAACCCGAGGGACCCGGCTTAGAGGCGTTCATGCCAAGTCCCACAGGTGAGGGCCTCGTACGCGCCCGGACCATAAGGACACGCACATCTGTCAATCACAAGTGTTCAGACCTGTGTAAAGCGTGCACTATCATCAGACTCTCCGCCTGACTTTAGCGGACCCCGCGACCAGCGGGAATAGGCCCGCCGGAGATACCGCAGGAGATATTGCTCGTCTATTGCCAGCAAATCTCCCATCCTTCCACTGTGCGGATCTCGCGAGATATTGCAAGAGATATTGTTTGTCTGCTGCGGACAAATCTCTACTGAGACTGAATAAGTAAAGAAACGATAAAAGTAGTGGTATTACAATTGTGCTTGCGCTCCCACCTATGCTACACCCTTCATGTGTCTTCACAAAATCGGACTAGAGTCAAGCTCAACAGGGTCTTCTTATCCCGCTGATTCTACCAAGCCCGCTCCCCTATATATATATATATATATATATATATATATATATATATATATATATATATATATATATATATATATATATATATATATAAATATATATATATATATATATATATTGCTGAAAGTTCACATAGCCACAACAATCCTTTAAAGTTTCTGTTCTGATCGTGTATATAGAAAAGTAATTAAATATCTTCAAGACAATAGATCCAACGTCAATCTGCATTAAATCTGCGCAGTGTTGGATGCAGTTGTGCAGAACATGAGTATAACATCCAACGCCTACTAATATCTTGCTAAAGGCTTCCTTAAAATGCGAGAACACATTTCTACCTTCTCTTCTGTTAATGCCTAGAAAATTCGCATTGGCATTGTCACCAGCAAAAGCAACACATTTGGAGTACAAATCATGTTTTCGAAGTCTTCTGAAAATATACTGTGATATAGTTTCTGAGGTTTCATTTGGTGTGTTATCTGACTCGAGAATCTTAGTTTGTATTTCACCTGCTTTCCAGTCAAAGTACTGAACAACGATCGGAAATATTTTCTGCGAACCGTGATTGCTAGCATCTGTCGAACGACCGAAACATGAAATACCACTTAAAGATGTATCCAATTCATTAACAGTGTGGGGGACAATCACCTTTTTTATTATTGCTCAGTCTTTGTTTTTGCATAAGCAATATTTTTAGCAATTTCTGAATCTTCAAATAATGTGTGCATCAAACCACCTGTGCAGGTCATCGAGTTGTAAGAATGATGATGACAAACTGTATGAAATGCCAAAGTTGCTTCAGCCGCATGCGCTTTCAGTAACACATTTGAGTACTTAGGCTGAAAAAAGACTGATTATTTGGTTGTTTTGGGATTTTAAATTTAAATATTGAGCACAACCCACTACTGGCAACGCTGATCGTATTCTGGTATGAACCTAAGGCCTATCCACGTCAATATGTAAGCACTATACTCGAGTTTCGCTCTCGTTTGGGCTCGTCAGTCTTGCATATCCCTGACCGGATCCTGAAACAAGCCCCGGATTACTGGCGTATGAAGCGGGTGTGTAACCACGCGGCACACGCTGGACATGCCAAATTATCATAACATAATATTATTTGATTATTGCTCACTGGAGTTTAGGAGGCCTGGTGTTCCTTGCCAGTGAGAAGTTGTCACATGATGGACCAACGTGATTTAACCATTATGAGAATAAAGGCGTTCTGAATTAGCGGATGTTCGAGGCCAAAGGTTGTTTCAACAAATCCAGAAAATGTAGCTGCACGTGTTTACATCTGGTCGACGGATTGGGAACATTCGGTGGTGAGTGAGACAAATCCCTGCATCGCTTTGACAGTTTGTCAACATTTGAATACAGATGGAACCCGTCGGATCCTGGTTGCAATCGGATGTCAGCCATCACATGTCGGGCAAAGTTAACAGCTGCAGATGTGTAGGGGAAGTGGGTGAGCTGAATCATACATCGCTTTGACAGTTTATAAACAGGTCGGAGTGGAAGCGGAAGTACTCAGCTCGGAAGACAACAGTCCGTCTGTCAATTTATAGTTTCCGGACATCAAGAAGATTGGCAGCTTGTTGGGGAAAACTGTTGTTGGGATCATACAGTAACTCGTTAGTTTGTTGGGGGAGTCAAAACAACTGATGACAACTCTGACAGTGACTAGGCCAGGAAAAATGGATTCTTGACAATGGATGATATGTCCAAATAACACCTGTGTGGACCGGAATAATACCGTCACGTGACCAATTTTAGGTTGTGCCAAAAACCATGATTGGAGAGGACAGTTGAACTCAAACCTTGGTTTTAGCGGATGTGCTTCGGCACTGCAGTTCTGATTGGAAAATGTCTACCGTGTGCGAATTGAGTTAATTTAATTTTACACGTGCCTGTCATGGCAAGAGTGGATGTAATTGGATCTAACTGCGGTGTTGCCTAAGGTAGAACCTATTATAATTAGTTCTAATTAATATAGGCTGTAGCCTTGTTAAAACTAAAGTGTGATGATTAGCACTGTTAGTGGAAAACTAGCTAGAGTAGGGAAGTGATACTTGGCTCTGTTAGTTGAAAATAGATTAGTGAAGTGTTGATAGGCTTTACTAATTGAGAATTGAGTAATGAGGGATAATTGGGAGATTCCAGTAGGTGTCCCTGGTGGGCGGGGTTCCGCATTCTGTTTGTTGATTTATTTTTCTTGTCTTGGCCTGATGATAATCAATGGGTTGAGTCATCTGTCCATGACAGAGTAAGTTCATTGTATTTTACTGAGCAAGAGACCGATGGCCCACGATAATCTAATAGAGATCAGTGACGGGGAGGCCATCACCAGTTGTATGATTTATGTTACAGGTTCCCTCTGGTTGGAATGAAGAACCCGGAACCAATGAAAAATCCGATCCCGGATAAATTATGATGTAGAGAGATGGGCCAGCAACTTTCGCAACGGAAGAAGTTAATACACATTGCTCGGTGGAGCCTAATGGTATATGTATCCTACATGAGTGCATACCAATCGTTAACACACCTGAAGTGATGGATGTTCAGCCCATGTGGAACTAGATCAGTAGGAACTGATGTTCACATTAGATGAAACCAAACATTGAAGTGTAGTTGTTCCACGTATCAAGGAAATCAGAACTTTCAGACTATATCTAGTGAATAAAGCAAGCCATTTTTGTCTAGATACATTGACTGTTTAAGAGTGAAAATACAGAACTAATAGGAACCGTTGTGTTAGGAACAATAAAAGTATTTTCCACGGATTATATATTTACATGGGATTCAGATCTCATGGTCATCAGAGCTCCTGGAGGAGGACATGTCTGGAGAGAAGGATACGACTTCGGTGAGGTCTATTGTACTGACTCGTGTGATGTCGTGTAATCCTTGCCATGATGTGTGCACTATGATCCTGAACTTTGAAGGCTGACATATACATTTATGTTATAATACACGACACACATTTTCTTCGCATACACGTCTCATATACGTTACACTTTTCTTTTAATAAATTAATCTTTATTAATTTTTAGAAGCAAGAGTTGTTGAGTATGTTGCGTTGGGGAAGTATGAGAGGGGGCCTAGTACGACAGTGAGAGAGTGATAGGAATAGGTGTCCACGGGCTGACGGAAGCTGGTGTATTCTCCAGGATATAGATAAGGAAAAAAATATTATAATGTGGGTGTTGACTCTCCTCACTCCAGGGACGACACTTTAAAGGAGGACACGACAGAAGTCTTGATAGTTCGGGTCCACATCGATTGACTGACGTCAGTCGCGGCGATTGGGCAATCCTGAGCATAGTCTACGATGGTTGACGTTGTAATATTCTGTAATGATAATTTGGCGTGTCCAGTGTGTGCTGCATGATTACACACCAGCTTCACACGCCAGTGATCCGGGGCTTGTTTCCGGATCCGGTCAGGGATATCCACTACTGACGAGCTCAAACGAGAGTGAAAAAAAGACGTCAATATGCTAAATGACGCGGACACTTTGATTAGGTTTCTATGCCTCTCACTGTCAACATGGAGCTCCAAGTCAGTAGTTCCTTTGTTGACAACGGACAAGTAAATATCGCAAATCGTACACATTGCCTCATTCTGGTTGCGTCCTTCAACGAAGCATGGCAACTTATTTTTCATAGTGTTCGAGAATTTGCATTTTCTCTTTGTGGAAGCAATTTTCATAAACATAGACGGCAAAAATTACAAATTACAAACAACAATTTTAAGTAACGTCTCTGCTACCGGAACCAGTAATAACTTTAACATTTTAACCATAGAGACTACATCATTGTTATTGTTGCCGAATAGAGCAACAGTTAGATGCAAATTATACAAATAATTGGTGTTACACATTTGGTATAAATAGGAAAGTTAAATAAATATTATTAAGCAATGGATTTTAATAAAGAATGTAAACACACTGTAGAGATGTGAAGATGCATTGTAAGTTGTAACAATAATACATAAAAATGATAACATAAAATATTTAAAAAGCCGGACATTTTAAAGGTGTTTAGCTTTGCCTGCCGGACGGAGGACATTAGGCTAAAAATGTCCTCTCTTTGCCGGACGTCTGGCAACTCTACGTACAGAGGCATAAGGACAAACTAAAATGGACTGAAAACAAGAGAAACTTATACATTTTGACCGCCCGAACCGCACCATCATTTCTATAACTCTAGTCTGAGGAAACTTTGATATCCAGATCAAACGTAAAGCCCAGACACCACGGCACCAGTTGGCTTTACTATCAAAGTTTAAAAACTCTCATTGTTTTCAACAGAAGGGCAGAGAAAGACTCAAAGTGCAAAATCCTGGCTGATAGAAATCATTGGGTTTCCTAGCAAGAAACGCTAGACCTCTCCCCTTGCCGACACCAAGACTTAACACGACGTCTAGACATGGCGGCGTCACTCTGGGGGGGGGGGGGGGGGAGGGGGAAGAGAAGGACCATGTGATCTAAAGACGGCAATTGAATGCAGGCCTAACACCTACATAAATTCTAGACTTTGCGGACCCGGGACAACCTCTGTGTTGCCACCACAAGAGAGCAAATAGGACCAGATGCCTACCACCTAACATTCAGCCAGACATAACGGGTGAAGCAGTGACAGTAACTTACGGAGATAAAGAAGGTATGTGTTAACAGCAGATTAGAATGTAATTATGATGCAACGCAACGTCCATTGCATTGCCAAAGCATGTTTCATTGGTTCAGACATGTTCAAAGTGCTCTAGTAGAAGTAAGACTTTTGCGAGAACCAAGTGATGACAGTGAATCTACAACCATGGTCAGACTGCGAGAACAGCAAATTAAACGAGGTGTGGCCAAACAAGGATACTACGCAGGAAGCCAAAGAAGATTGATAAACCAACACAGAAGTGGCGTCGTTAGCCGCTACACGCTGCGGAATTTACTGAGGAGGGGATCCGAGCACATAAGGACGGAATGGTTCGATGTGCAATGAGGATAATCTGTCGACTGACTGACTCACTGACTGACTGACTGACTGACATCATGTGCCATGCCGATAAGCATGGAGGGTCATGTTTTGTCATCTCACTCGATCACCAGAGTCGTGGATCAGCTCCGTGTTCCTGTCTCGACCATGCCACGTGGCCAAGCCATCCAGGTATTTACTTCTCGGGCTTCCTCTTAGTCTCTTCCCTTTGATCTTGCCAGTTGTCACTAAGTTCGAGGAGTCATTCTTCTCATAACATGCCCAAAATATTTGACTGTCTACGACTAATGGCTCTAATCAGATTATGATTTTCATTTGTTTCTTGAAGGACTTGTTCAGATATATATGTTATGATTTTTTTAAATGCTAACACGACAGGGGGATTCAGAACATCAGAAGTGGACCCCCCTTCACAGAATGCTCGGCGCCTTATCTTTGTAGCACTAATTAGGTTCGCGAGCACCATTGTTATGACTCCGAGTGTATTTCTACTGCTGTACATTTGGAGCTTGCCTTCCAATATCGAGACGTTCTAATCGTCTTTGTACTTATCCCACATTTCGCTTTCTCAGACAATATGTGTTTCCGTATCTAAAATGAGAGTTTGTTCGCTTCTGTTTCTGATAGAGAGACGTGTTAGACTTTGCCTTGCATCCATGGACGAGGACCATTTTTACCGCCTAGATGTGCCCTATTAATCAATCTGATTGTTCCACAGCCAGCACGAGATCCGCGGCATTGCCAAGTTGTTTTATTACTGCTCATGTTTTCGCTTGTGCATTGATGCTGTAGATCAGACCTCTTGCGCTTACCTCTACTGCGAAAAGCGTGACTCTCTCTCTCTCTCTCTCTCTCTCTCTCTCTCTCTCTCTCTCTCTCTCTCTATATATATATATATATATATATATATATATATATATATATATATATATATATATATATATATATATATAATGATTCAAATTGCGCGTATGTTTAGGGGAACTCCGTGTGTATGAGAAACATTGACGTCACAGGGCCACATCTCTACGGAAACTGTGGTGCAGTGTCACGGAATTATTGCTGGCCATTAATGACTGGTGATGTACGCCGGTTGGTTAAGTCTTGCCCAGAGTGCCAGAAGACGACACCCAAACATCGGGCGAAGAGTAAAGGAACTCTTAAGTTAGGAGACAAAGTAGTAGCATGGGGTCCAGCAGAGACCAATATACTGAAAGTGGGATGGCAAGGACATTATCCTGTGGTAAAGGTTGTGTCCAAGAACACCTACGAAATCCGGATCGGGGAAGAACTGAAAAGTCTCCCTAGACATCTCCTTCAGAAATATGAGGGGAGATCCGATGCCAAGTCTTCTCACCTTATGGTGATGGCAGCCATTGAGAAAAAGGTTACAGGTCCAGACGGAGACCAGCGATCCCAAGTACTACATAGGAGGATCTATGGAGGAGTACGGGATAGGTCCGATTTTCCAGCCGAAGATAGGGGGAAAATCACACGTCAAGGAGAGGACCATAGTGAGAAATTCGCTAGTAACCTAGTTCAGAAGGGATAGGTAACGTCGGGAACGATGCCAGATACCCAAGACTCCGATCGAAGATTGGTTGACAAGCTCCAACATCAACCGAGATGGTCCTGGAAGCAAAAATCCAGGGGTTTTGGGGAAGACGATTCTGTCCATCGAGGACGACCCGCAGATCCCAGGATGCAAAACTTGGGGAAACTAAGCGGATATGGAGACACTGTTACAGTCAGGATGGGACGATCCGTCTGTATTGTGAACCGTCGCTTACGCAAGTCGGAAGTTGGCTGACCGAACGTACAGGAGCGATGTGCCAACACTAGTGTCTATCATGACTAGGATATAGGCTGTCAGTGTGATCGCCTAATGGATGGGGAGGCAATACCTTTGAGGGTACAGGCAGACCATCAACATTTCGATTTGCTTAGTCATCTCCGGGAAACTGAACATGCGCTGATTGTGTAAGGAGTAGGTTGTTGTAGATCATCTGGATCGAACCTCCATGGAACAAGAGTCGACGCGGTCAACTCTCTTAAGAGGAGGCCTATGTCACGGAATTACTGGAGGTAGTCGAGCCGAATGATGGAAGGCCAAAGACAGTCGGTATACACCGCTGCAACTTTTGTTGTTAGTGGGGGAAGAGCTTTCATCAGATCAAACACAGCCAAGAGCTTTTGAAAAGTCCCCAAGATCTAAGGAGACTTGTCGGCATGTTGTTTTGCCCAGATCTCAAGATGAGAGAGAAAGCGCCGTCTTGACTTGGCTGCCGCACTCAGACAAAATTCTCGGCTGTTTGAAAATAACTAAACTTGCGATCAGTGTGTAGGATGGACTACTAATAAAGGGAGTGTTTCTTTGTTCCAAGTTCTAATGGAGAAGAGGATTCACAGGGTCCCATGTTGTTTGAAAACGACGGTCATTTGTTCATGTTGTGAATTGTGAATTCCGACTCTGAACAGGAATAACTAGCATCAGGTAGTCTATTAAGAGATAGAGTTTAGGACTTGAGCATAGTGATAGTGCGTTGTCTGAACATATTCTAGGAGCATCGGCCGCAGCGGGCTGATGTGTAGCGTAAACTAGGGCAAGTGATATATCATTTCACTCGGCAGGGAAAGGCCAATGCCGTTTGAGGATATTCAGAGAGATTGAGAGTTTGAGAGAGGCGTGTATACTTGCTGTGCCTGAATGCCGATTGATAGTAACTCTTGTGAGAGGATAGAAGACTGTGCGGCTGTGGTATTGGTCTGTGAGTGTATCCAGTGTATTGATTCATTGACTAATTGTATTGTGATATCGATATTGTAATGGCGAGACGCCTGATCTGATTGTGTTGCGTGATAAGTGTAAATAAAGTGTTGAACTTAGTGTTGCAGTGTGTCCCGTCAAATCATTCCGTGACTGTGTATGTCTCACATGTGTTAGGTCATACGAGCCGTATTCATTGTTATATGTAAGAACCTGACAGTCTCCTCCAAACATCTGAAAGCTGATGTTACTGCTTCCACCTCAATTCTCATGCTAGAGGTTGTTGTCTCATATGCCAGACTCTCGTTTTTCAAGCATCTTCTATTATCCTTCGCAATGAAATTCCAGCCAGTATATATGTTTCTCACCATTGACCCATCGGTGTAAATCACTATGTCATATTGTCGTGTGTTGCCTTGAATCAGTTGTTGCACCGCAAACTGTGTGCGGCCTGCTGCCCATTCTCGGCGCCCACGACCTAGTGTGACTATTACCTTGTTCCAGTCCGACAACTGGCTGATATATATCTCTGCCTGTGCCATTAAGGACCTGCCTCGTCTCAGTCTATGACCATTGACCATTATTCATGGCTTCATCAGGGGGTGATCCCTGCCTGCAGCAACTCTCAGGTACCCTTTGGCTTGAAGGACCATGTGTCTGTCCGTAATTTTTGATAGTGCAAGGATATGCCTCATGTATACAGTTAGTGTGTCCTTTGTGCATTGCAGTATCACCCGCATGGCCGCATTTTGTATGCGATCCAACCTTTCATGCTTGCGCTTTGGTACTGTCAGCAGCCCCAAACCATACTCACTGACTGAAATTATTAACTGCTAAAAAAGCATGTAAAGCATCCTCTGCTCTATCCCGTTTGCTACCATCGCCCTCAATGCATTAAGTCTTTTTTCCAGCCTTCACCGCCAAAGCCTCCCCCCATGGGGCTTAGAAAACATGCATATGTCAAAGATTATTCCTAAGTACTTCATTTATCTCTCGCTACATATAGGAAGTCCATGCAATGTGATACATGAGATACCTGCCTTCACGAGTCGGTTATTAAGAGAATACCACACGACCGACGCCTTGTTGGATTTATTACGGCCCCTGAGTCCATGGAACACCCCGCCACACTGTTTACTGCCGACTGTAAGTCTTCAGCTATTTTTTCCCGTTCTCTTCAATATCTACACTGTCACATCATCTGCGAATGTCAAGATTCTAGCAATTACTGGTGCCCCAATAGCTGCAACTGTGCAGGTGTTTACATTGAAGAGCACTGTGGACATGGCCGATCCCCGTGAAAGCCCAAGTGTAATAGTGCAGGGGTCAGAAGTCCATGGACCATGCGAATCAATGGCAAACTACTGAGCGTAATCTTGCCAAGAGATCAACATACAGCTGAAAGATGCTGGTGTTGACAGCGATGTCCTGTAAAGGATATGAAAAAAAAAAACAACGTACTGCCACAATCCATTTGACAATCCAAGGGCAGACCTCCATGTCCAAAAGAGTGTATATCAAACAATGATATCTGACCCTATTGTAAGCATCTTTCACGTCAAGTGCCACTGACACTGTTTATTGTTTATCATGGAAGCCCTCATAGATATCGAATGCACATGTTGCAGCCTTCGACCAGGTAACCTTTCCAGGCCGGTAACGTCCAAGCCTTTAGGGGAGCAGGTTACATCTGTCCAAGTTGTGCTGTAGCTTGCCTGCTACTATCGTCTTGAGTATCTTACCAAAGTATATACAATAAAAATATCTTCAGAAATATGGAGGACATTAGGGAAATTACCACTGGGGGAGGGGGCCGTAACATCAATAGCATTAGATATGTGGATGATACATATTATTGATTGCAGACAATGAGAATGATCTGCAACATTTAGTAGATGCGGTTGTTGCACAGTGAACAACTAGGGTTAGAATTAAATTGTAACAAGACACAGATTATGGTCGTCACTAGGAAGAACAATATACCAGAATGTAATATACAGCTAAACGGGAATATTCTTAAACATGTGAATCGGTACAATTATCTCGGAACAGTCATAATATCTGATGGGAGATAAGAAAAAGAATCGCCATGGCGAAGGTAGTCTTTTGAAAGATGAAGAACACACTGACCAATAATAAGAAGTCAATTGCTATTAGAAAATAGAGTGTTGATGTGCTACATACAGCCTAAACACAAGAAATAAATGGGGAGAACCGTTGAGGCCACTAAGACGATTACATAAATGGACACACATAGTATTATTTGGCACCCACAGAAGAAGAAGAAGGAAATAGAGATTAGAAGACGCACTAGACAACATAAAATTTGAAAGCTATAATAGTTACCAACCGGGATCGAACCTGTCGCCTCCAAATGACGACGGCGCCTCGCTGCAGAAACAAGTGTACTTCGACGCACGACCAACTAGACACTCCAAAAAAAGTATCTTCATTGGTCGTGTCTATCATACACATGAACCAAACAACTATGGAATATGGACAGAATTCGTATCAAACCTTTGAGATACCTTCATAGGTCTCATAATTTATATTTAAACCAGCATAGGTCAAATAACAAACACACAAACACATCAGACCGTAATGCTGTTGTCGAGTATATATGAACAAACATTTATAGAAGAGAAATGATTGGTCGGTTCTAATAATGTACACGTAAACACAAGAAATAAATGGGGAGAACCGTTGAGGCCACTAAGACGATTACATAAAAGGACACACATAGTATTATTTGGCACCCACAGAGTGCTTCTTCTAATCTCTATTTCCTTCTTCTTCTTCTGTGGGTGCCAAATAATACTATGTGTGTCCATTTATACATACAGCCTGTACTTTTGTATGGATGTGAAGCGTGGACAATGAGCAGTCAAGCTGAAAAACATCTGATGGCTGTGGAAATGTGGTTTCTGAGGAGAATGCAAAGGCAAAGAATACTATGGACAGACAGAAAAACCAAAGACCTAGTCCTACAAGACATAAATGAAAATCGTAAATTTAGAGATTATAGAAATTAGACGTAGACAGTCAACATTTTTCGGACATGTTATGAGAAGAAGTAAATTAGAGAACTTGGTGACAACTGGCAAGATCGAGGGAAGAGAACACGGAAAGACAGAAAAGTAAATACCTGGGTGACTTGACCACGTGGCATGGTCGAGACAAAAACACTGAGCTGATCCACGAATCTGGTGATCGAATTAAATGGCGAATAATGACAGCCAACGCTTACCGGCATGGCACATGATGGATGGATGGAGTCCTTCAGCACACCTGAGTCTCCTACTCCCAATACCAGAGTTATGATCATACAACTTTTATTCACACATTCAGACACACATCTTCACAATGTAAAGACAGGGTGACATTATACGTTGTTCAGGAAAAGAGTGAAATAGAAAAATATTATTAGACATCCACCCTGTCAAAGTAATGACATAAGTTATCATACACACATCACGAGACAAGCACCACACTCTGCCAGTGATCTTATTAAACATATCACAACGGAACTTAAATAATGAACTGTACGCAGAAAGATTGTGCAAACTATTGCTAAATATAGTCCCATGGTTGATGTTTCTGGGGTTTAAAATATAAAGCTTTCACATATTTTAGCTTTTGTCATGATGAATGAGGTAGGGTAGCTGGTTACCTTCCTCGCCTCCTTTTTCTCAAAGAAAATTCTCAGAAACTTTCGAAAAATGGCCCAGTTTCTCAGGTTATGAGGCTGAAGTAATCTCAGAGTCATACTGACAGCGAAGGGGAGTTATATTACAGCCAGTGTTGCCATCTCCCTTTGATGAAAAAGCACCAAAATCGACCCAAAAAGCACTAAAAAGCACCAAAATTTTTTAGGAAGCACCAAAAAAAAAGATTTTATTACAAATGTAAGAAGGTAGCACAGTATAATTTATTATTATCACTTCATATTACAGTCAGTCAGGTCTTAGTCAGATATGACTGAGCTACCGTATAACAGTAGACGGTACTACCTGGTTTCTGTTAGCGCCGAACGTTAGGCGGCGCTTACAAAACCCGACACCCCACATTGTGCCAACGGCTTCGGGCGGAAGAGCGCAATTTGGAGGGTACAAGCCTTACCCTGATGCGAGGAAATGCAAGCTAAAGACAAAATTGTCATGGCAGGGCAGACCAGGCCCTAAGCCTTGGTTGGCGACTGGTCTAGGATCGAAGCTCCGACAGGCGGACAGTTAGAGCATTGCTTTGCTGATCCGGCAGCTTCTGCAGCTTGTCTTGTTCCAGATGTAGGGGTGTTACCTTTCCTCTGGAGTGAACTAGGCAGGCCGAGAGAGGGATCATGCTGCATGGGCAACACATGATCTCTATATTTTAGCCCAGGCTTTGTGCTATGGAGAGGCAATAACTCCATCCCTGGTCTTAACTGGTCTCGGAATCAAAGCGAGAGGCAACTGTTACGGGTTATAAGTCCTTGTCAGTTGGCGTAGACATGGGGCGCCACGCGTTGCCTCTGACGGTGGGAGACACCTATAGGTGTCACTGATCAGCTACCGCCCGCCTCAAGCTGGGCAGCCCCCAGCCAATTGGGTGCTGATCCGCCACAGCCTGCCTGCTTCAATGGGTGCTTGGGGCTAGGACAAAATCTGAATCGCAGGCTGTAAAACCAATGCACCAGGTACAAACAAAAATAAAAATAGAAACCTCAAGCTACGGCTTGCAACCTGGAACGTGAGAACCATGTGTCCAGGATTTTCCACTGACTTGACCAATATTGACGATGTGAGAAAAACGGCTGTGATTGATGCCGAACTCAATCGTCTTAACATTGATATTGCTGGCCTGCAGGAGACTCGCCTCGCTGAGGAAGGGTCACTCAGGGAAAACAACTACACCTTTTTCTGGAAGGGTAGAGGGCAGGCAGATAAAAGGCAACACGGTGTGGGCTTTGCAGTGAAGAATTCGCTACTGGGAATGATTGAAATTCCAGCAGGAGGAAATGAAAGACTATTATCCCTGCGCTTGGCAACCTCTTGTGGGTTTGCCACCATATTACTGCATATGCACCGACACTCGATTCCTCTGATGATGTGAAGGATTTGTTCTATGAGGAGTTAGACTCCGTGATCAAGGCAGTTCCAAAATCTGACTACATTTATATGCTCTGTGATTTCAATGCTCGTGTGGGCAAGGACTCGAGTTCATGGCCAGTGTCCCTTGGAAAATACAACATCGGTCGCATGAATGAAAATGGGCAAAGGCTGCTGGAGCATTGCACCAGTAATGACCTATGTATTACAAACTCTTTTTTTTAAAACAAAAGAGATGCATAAGGTCACATGGAAACATCCAAGATCCGGCCATTGGCACCAGCTGGACTTCATCATCACACTGAGACAACATCTGAACCATATATCATTGACTCGTAGTTACCACAGTGCTGACTGTGATACGGATCATTCTTTGGTTGTTGCAAGGGTTAGACTGAGACCAAAGAGAATCTACACAGCTAAACACAAATCTAGCCCCAGGATTAATATTATTAACACTCATGATCCTGAAAAGTGCTTTCAGTTTCAACAGCAACTTGAAGACGCTTTCACTGATACACCAGAAAATTGTACAGTAAATGAAAAGTGGGGTCAACTTAAGGAAACTCTTAATAAAACTGCCGTAAGGGTTTACGGCACTGTGGATCATAAGAGGCAGGACTGGTTTGCGGCCAACAGCGAGACTCTGCAGCCCTTGATTGATAAGAAGAAGAAAGCTCTCTTAAGAAACAAGGAAAGACCAACGCGTAACACTCTGAGTGAGCTAAGGCAAGCTAGGAAGGATGTGCAAAAGGCTGCCAGGCAGTGTGCAAATGATTATTGGATCAAGTTATGTGAGTCCATTCAAATCGCAAGTGATAAGGGAGACATAAGAAGCATGTATGAAGGAATAAAGAAAGCCTGTGGTCCAGTGATCAAAAGAAGTGCACCGCTGAAAACCTTGACTGGAGAAGTCATCACTGATAAGAAACAGCAGATGGACAGATGGGTAGAGCACTATTTGGAGCTTTACTCAAGTGAGACCAAACTAGCGGATGATGCCCTTAACGCCATAGAGGCTCTACCAACTCTTGACCACCTGGACACACTTCCCACCATAACAGAAGTTAAGTGTGCTATAAATGAACTTGCATCTGGCAAGGCTCCAGGTAAGGATGGGATTCCAATAGAGGTTATCAGGAGTGGGCAAGACACACTCACTCTACAGATCCACCAGCTAATAGAGCTATGCTGGCGTGAAGGACAAGTCCCACAGGATTTCAAAGATTCAAGCATCATAACACTGTACAAGAACAAGGGCGATCGGAGCGACTGCAACAACAAAAGGGGTATCTCACTTCTATGTATTGTTGGAAAAGTATTTGCCAGAATTGTTCTGCGCAGACTTCAAGTCCTAGGAGATCAAGTCTACCCCGAATCACAGTGTGGCTTTCGACAGAACCGGTCGACCACTGATATGATATTCTCATTGCGACAAATGCAAGAAAAATGCCGTGAACAGAATCAACCACTGTTTATTGCCTTCATCGACCTCACAAAGGCATTTGATTTGGTCAGTCGTGAGGGTCTGTTCAAGGCACTAAAGAAGATTGGCTGCCCACCAACTCTTCTGTCCATTGTGGAATCGTTCCACACAGGCATGAAGGGTATAATCAAGTTTGATGGTGCAACTTCTGAAGAATTTGAAATCAAGAGTGGAGTTAAGCAAGGTTGTGTACTAGCTCCCACCCTCTTTGGAATATACTTTTCACTTCTACTGAAATATGCATTTCGTGATCAGGATGGTGGTATATACATTCACTCACGCTCAGATGGCGGCCTCTACAATGCTCAGAGATTGAAGGCTAAGACCAAAATTAGGAGGGTACTGATCAGAGAGTTGCTTTTTGCAGATGATGCTGCAGTTACGACCCACTCTGAGGAAGAATTGCAATGTCTACTATCTGCATTCTCCAATGCTTGTTCTGAATTTGATTTAACAATTAGCAAAATGAAGACACAGATTATGTCACAATGGTGCACATGGGGTACCATCAATCTTTATTGACGACGCCGAACTAGAGATGGTAGACCATTTTACATATCTAGGATCAGTGGTAAATAGCAAATTATCCCTAGATCAGGAAATCAACATCCGGATTGGTAAGGCAGCAACAACAATGAACAGGTTAAGAAAAAGAGTCTGGGAGAACAGGAAGCTTACTGCCAAAACAAAAGTCCTTGTCTATCAAGCCTGTGTCCTTAGTACTCTTCTCTATGGCAGTGAAACCTGGACAACTTACTCACACCAAGAGAACAATTTAAACAGCTTTCATATGCGGTGTCTGCGAAGAATTCTTGGTATTAAGTGGCAAGACAAAATCACAAATACTGAAGTATTGGAAAGATCAGGTTGTGTGACAGTTTATTCCATGCTCAGTCTTCGTAGACTTAGATGGATAGGACATCTTAGGAGGATGGATGATGGTAGAATACCAAAGGATATCTTTTTTGGTGAATTACAGATGGGTAAGAGATCTCAGGGTCGGCCTCTACTACGATACAAAGATGTGTGTAAGCGGGACATGATTGATACAGGCATTGATAATGCACATTGGGAGCAAGTCGCCGCTGAACGTGTTGCATGGAGGGCAAATATCAGAAATGGAATAAAGTCAAAGGAGAAAATTATTGCAGAAAAGTCACACACCAAGCGTTTGAGACGTAAGATGGTGCATGATGGTGGAAATGACCACGTGTTCACATGCACCCACTGTGAACGGACATTTACAGCGCAAATTGTCCTTATCAGTCACACTCGCTACCGCCATAGTTAAAAGTTATTATGCCTTTTTAAAGCACAAACTATCGTCTGTCAAGACGGCAAGGTGCCAAGGTGTCATATTACAATGAAGTTTATTCCTGATCCGCCAAATCCCAATCAGAAATACTTTCGAGCCTAAAAAGCACCAAATTGCAATACTATTTTTTTTTTTTGGGGGAAATCACTAAAACAAGCACTGGTGGTATTCATTCAAAATGTTATAAAGTTGCACATTATAATTTATTAGTATCACTGAATATTAGAATGAAGTTTATTCCAGATCTGCCAAATCCCAGTCAAACAACTTGTCTTCAGTTTCTGTAGCAATTTCCTGCTGTGTTTGCTCCTACGATGATGAGGATGAGGAGGATGATTGAAAGAAACATGTATATGCCTCCTGTGATCCAATTTTTCGCAGAATATCCTTCGGTAGTTTATAATCATGACAGCATTTGCCATATCTTTTCAGTCCATATCTAATAGTCAAAACAGCTGTCAAACTCTTGATGCTCAGTCTGTTCCGCAATTTTGATTTTATAACTCCCATCTGACTGAAAATACGCTCCACGTCCGCATTAGAATGAGGTAGTTAGTTAGTTAGTTAGTTAGTTAGTCGACAGATCATCCTCATTGCACATCGAACCATTCAGTCCATAAGTGCTCGGATCCCCTCCTCAGCAAATCCCGCAGCGTGTAGCGGCTAACGACGCCAGTTCTGTGTTGGTTTATCAATCTTCTTTGGCTTCCTGAGTAGTGTTCTTGTTTGGCCACCCCTCTTTTAATTTGCTGCTCTCGCAGTCTGGCCATTGTTGTAGATTCACAGTCATCACTTGGTTCTGGCAAAAGTCTTACTTCTCGTAGAGCATTCAGAATGTCAGCCTGGTCCATGGCGCGTCCGCCCTCCACAGTAGCCTCACCTGCGAGCTTGTCAGCCCGCTCATTTCCTTTTACTCCCGCATGCCCTGGCACGAAGATGAAACTAATCTTTGCCAGCGAGACCGCTCAAGAGGCAGCAATCATTCTCTTCGGATCGACCCCTCCTCTGTTCTCTTGATCATGTTCATTGAGTCGCTAAGGAAACAAGCCCTAGTGAATGTCTGTGTCTCGAGCCATGTTATTGCTTTACTTACTGCCATAACTTCCATGGTCAGGCTACTTGTGGTTTAAGTGAAAGCACCAGAGTCCTCCTTCACAATTCTCCCTCCGGCCCGAGCTGTAAAGGCCCATGAGCTTCTCACGTGTCGGACGACCGACCCATCTGTGTAGATGACCGCGTCACTGTCTAGCGAATTCTCGAAAATCAACGCTTGTACTTCAGCCTCCACAGCAGCCGGATTTTCTTGTCTGCATTTCCTATCTAGTTGGATGCAAACTGAAAAGGATGTGCAGAAATCTGTTGGCACTTGTACCCACTCCTCGCCAGGTTCTAAGTCCTCAAGTGAACACACCTGTTGAAGAATGTCTTCGGCTTGACCCATCCACGACCGTCCTCTTTTTAACCTGCTGCCCTTCATCTTCCTAATTTCACTATGCAGTGGATGTTGTGTGTTTGCGTTAATTCTGAGGTAGGCGCGTGCCCTGCAAACTTGGTACATCCAAGAATAATGCGCATAGCTTCATTCTGTATCCTTTCCATCCTTTCTATCTGCTTATGGCTGAGAGTCAGGATTGCCATTGCATACTCCAAAACAGACATGACCAGCCCCTCGTACAGAAGACATAGATGGCGCTGCTCACAGTTTGCTGCCGCCATCACCCGCATCGCAGCCAAACCCCGATTGGCCTTTGTTATCATCTGGTCTATGTGCACATTATAAGCAAGGCTTCGATCAAACCGTATCCCTAGGAAATTCATTGCCTGCGTTCTTTCCACCGTCTCTGAACACAGCATTACAGTTGGTGTTGGAGTGTTGACAATATGATTATTCAACGAGAACCAAGTCACCGTTGCCTTTGTTGGGTTGACCATTGCCCCAGCTTCATCACACCAAGTACTTATGCGATTGAGTTGTGTTTGTAGTTCCACAGCAACCTGATCTCTATCCTTACCCTGACGATACACTAAAACATCATCGGCATATGACAATGTCCTGCCAGGTCCAGTGATCTGCTCACTGGTGATTCTCAAGTTGTTTGACTGGGATTTGGCAGATCTGGAATAAACTTCATTCTAATATTCAGTGATAATAATAAATTATAATGTGCTACTTTATAACATTTTGAATGAATACCACTAGTGCTTGTTTTAGTGATTCCCCCCCCCCCCCCCCAAAAAAAAAATAGTATTGCAATTTGGTGCTTTTTTAGGCTCGAAAGTAGTTCTTATTGGGATTTGGCGGATCAGGAATAAACTTTATTGTAATATGAAGTGATAATAATAAATTATACTGTGCTACCTTCTTACATTTGTAATAAAAACTTTTTTTTGGTGCTTCCTAAAAAATGTTGGTGCTTTTTATTGCTTTTTGGGTCGATTTTGGTGCTTTTTCATCAAAGGGAGATGGCAACACTGGCTGTAATATAACTCCCCTTCGCTGTCAGTATGACTCTGAGATTACTTCAGCCTCATAACCTGAGAAACTGGGCCATTTTTCGAAAGTTTCTGAGAATTTTCTTTGAGAAAAAGGAGGCGAGGAAGGTAACCAGCTACCCTACCTCATTCATCATGACAAAAGCTAAAATATGTGAAAGCTTTATATTTTAAACCCCAGAAACATCAACCATGGGACTATATTTAGCAATAGTTTGCACAATCTTTCTGCGTACAGTTCATTATTTAAGTTCCGTTGTGATATGTTTAATAAGATCATGACAGAGTGTGGTGCTTGTCTCGTGATGTGTGTATGATAACGTATGTCATTACTTTGACAGGGTGGATGTCTAATAATGTTTTTCTATTTCACTCTTTTCCTGAACAACGTATAATGTCACCCTGTCTTTACATTGTGAAGATGTGTGTCTGAATGTGTGAATAAAAGTTGTATGATCATAACTCTGGTATTGGGAGTAGGAGACTCAGGTGTGCTGAAGGACTCCATCCATCCATCATGTGCCATGCCGGTAAGCGTTGGCTGTCATTATTCGCCATTTAATTCGATCACCAGATTCGTGGATCAGCTCAGTGTTTTTGTCTCGACCATACCACGTGGTCAAGTCACCCAGGTATTTACTTTTCTGTCTTTCCGTGTTCTCTTCCCTCGATCTTGCCAGTTGTCACCAAGTTCTCTAATTTACTTCTTCTCATAACATGTCCGAAAAATGTTGACTGTCTACGTCTAATTTCTCTAATCTCTAAATTTACGATTTTCATTTATGTCTTGTAGGACTAGGTCTTTGGTTTTTCCGTCTGTCCATAGTATTCTTTGCATTCTCCTCAGAAACCACATTTCCAGAGCCATCAGATGTTTTTCAGCTTGACTGCTCATTGTCCACGCTTCACATCCATACAAAAGTACAGGCTCTATGTAGCACATCAACACTCTATTTTCTAATAGCAATTGACTTCTTATTATTGGTCAGTGTGTTCTTCATCTTTCAAAAGACTACCTTCGCCATGGCGATTCTTTTTCTTATCTCCCATCAGATATTATGACTGTTCCGAGATAATTGTACCGATTCACATGTTTAAGAATATTCCCGTTTAGCTGTATATTACATTCTGGTATATTGTTCTTCCTAGTGACGACCATAATCTGTGTCTTGTTACAATTTAATTCTAACCCTAGTTGTTCACTGTGCAACAACCGCATCTACTAAATGTTGCAGATCATTCTCATTGTCTGCAATCAATAATATGTATCATCCACATATCTAATGCTATTGATGTTACGGCCCCCTCCCCCAGTGGTAATTTCTCCAATGTCCTCCATATTTCTGAAGATATTTTTATTGTATATACTTTGGTAAGATACTCAAGACGATAGTAGCAGGCAAGCTACAGCACAACTTGGACAGATGTAACCTGCTCCCCTAAAGGCTTGGACTTTACCGGCCTGGAAAGGTTACCTGGTCGAAGGCTGCAAGATGTGCATTCGATATCTATGAGGGCTTCCATGATAAACAATAAACAGTGTCAGTGGCACTTGACGTGAAAGATGCTTACAATAGGGTCAGATATCATTGTTTGATATACACTCTTTTGGACATGGAGGTCTGCCCTTGGATTGTCAAATGGATTGTGGCAGTACGTTTTTTTTTTTTTCATATCCTTTACAGGACATCGCTGTCAACACCAGCATCTTTCAGCTGTATGTTGATCTCTTGGCAAGATTACGCTCAGTAGTTTGCCATTGATTCGCATGGTCCATGGACTTCTGACCCCTGCACTATTACACTTGGGCTTTCACGGGGATCGGCCATGTCCACAGTGCTCTTCAATGTAAACACCTGCACAGTTGCAGCTATTGGGGCACCAGTAATTGCTAGAATCTTGACATTCGCAAGCGATCTTGTCCAGCTCATTGATTCTATCAGTTCAAAGATTGCTATTCCTGGGGAAAAAAATAACAGAAAGTGATGCTATTCAAGATTATTTAGATCCTGATCCGAATTTAGGTTATGACTTTGAGAAAGAAATAGCAGACTATAAGTTTCCCGATGAGAAAGAAATACGGGGAATGTGCATCCAGTTTTTATTAGAGCTATTGACACAGCTGCGTTTACGTACACCCGATAACGTTCGAGTGTTGCAGTCCATGTCATGTCTTAGTGGAAGTGAATGTCTACAGCCAATGAAGTCCTGTATGTTGGAACTTGCTAAAATGTTTGTAGAAGATGCAGCTACTGTCACTCGCATCGATTTCCAATGGAGAAAACTTCATCATGTGCAGTGGACACAGACCTCTGACACACTTGGACTATGGGCAGAAATAGCCTCATACAGGGATGCCACCCGTGAAAATCCTTTCCAAGATCTTACAGATTTAGCTTTAACTGTGCTCATTTTACCACCACCCTTGCATCATATTGGTGGAGAAAGGCAGAACCAGGCAGCACAAGCTAAAGGTAAAGACTTTCCAGTATGACAGTACAGGGCAAGATGTGGTGAGTAAAATAAGACGTGACAAGCGCAGAAAGTTTCAGGGCAGGAAAAAAAGCTCGGAGCAGCCACCATGGTGGAATTTCGAGGTGGAGAAGGCTTGGGTGGATAAGCGTTGTGCTGTAAGGAGATGGCAAAATGCCAAGAAGAACAGAGCTGGTCATCGTAGTCCCTGCATGCACTTAGAAAGAGAGATGCACACAAAAGTAAGCCATTTAAAAAAAAACTGGTCATGGTGGTTAAAAGCGAAAAATGGGCAGAGGTGTGTCAAAGAGTAAGCACAGACAAGTCACTAAAATTGTTCTGGCGACTACATAAAAGCATGAGTGGTGTAGTCAAGAATAAGAGCATTTCTGACTTCCAAGGTGCTGACCTCATCTGGCAGAGGACTGACGAGGACAAGGGCAAAGCCCTCTTTGAACGCTATCTAGAGCAGAGCAACCAGACAGACATGGGAGGCCGAAATCTGGCCAAGGAGGTCACCTCAGACAGATGCAAGGCCCAGAACACTTCGCATGAAGACACAGTGACAGTGAAAGAAATCAAGGCTGTACTTCGACGATCAAAAAACAGCGCTCCAGGTCCTGATGGCATAAGATACGACGACATCAATAAGTGTACCAACAATGAGCTAGAGAAACTAGCATGTACAACAACAGTATAGGGAGTGCTAGCATCAAGGAGGATTGGTTACACAGCTATCTGATTCCCTTGCGGAAGCCTGACAAAGACCACAAAAAAATTCAGGGATATCGAATTATAACCATGCAGAATACAATAGGCAAGCTGCTGGAGAAGGTAATTGCCAGGAAGATATCAAGCCAGCTAGAGAGGCAAGGTGTTTTCCCACCTACCCTGGGTGGGTACCGTCCAAAAAGAGAAACCTGGACCAATGCAGCAGTGTTTGCCCATGATGTCTATGAAGGTTTCCACTCAGGCATTGAAACCTTTGCTGCAGCGATTTATCTTGAGGACGCATACAACAGAGTACCATGGATTTTTTTAATGTTTCAGCTTCTTGAACTAAAAGTAAGTCCATTCCTCCTTAGTTGGATCGCTGCAGCCCTCTCCCAACGGAAATTAGTTTTTAGATGTGGCAGTTGGACTTCGGAACCAACAACAATATATCCTGGCCTACCACAGGGATCACCATTATCTCCGGTACTGGTCTCTTCAGCGGATGTTGTCCCTCATTTATTGAAGCAAATAGCTCCCTGTACTTTGCTTGACGAAGACTTGAGTGAGAAAACCAGTTATATGTTTCTCTAATCATGAACTCTATGTTCCTGGGCAGACAAGCAGCTGCAGCCTGTGACACTGCCAGCCGAAGGGCATGACATGCACACCTAATTAGTACCAGATGAGGAACTTCGGATTTTAATTTGGTATATACTCCATTGTTTACACCTGTCATGACAAACGCATTGTCAGTGCCGAGTGCAACAAGTCTTTGCAACTCAAGTCCATTCTTGTTTAAACAATCTTTTAACGCATTGCATATTGCCTGTGCGTTGCAGTCACTCAGTTCAACTAAATCTAAGTAAGTAACCACAAACTGCATTCTTGTCTCTGAATGGTACCTAATAGCTACTCCAAGTAGCTTAGCTTCAGAAATGTCATTGCTCTCATCAATCAATAAGCTGTATTTACTTTTGCCAATATCAGCTGTCAAAACTGTTGTGAAATATGGTGCAAGTACATTTGAAATAACTGCTCTGCACTTAGTTCTCCTAAGCTTAAAGTTCTTGCAACCTTTGCTGTCACCAAAGTGTACCTTGCAGAGTTCACTTAAATGGTCAACAACACGAAGCGAACAATGGCCAGCTATGAACAAAGACATGCATCCTTCTTTTTCTTTGAAAGCATCTTTCAGTTTGTCAAATGCAACTGTTGTTTGCCTTTGTGTACTGAATGGTTGTTCGGCTTTCTGATATTTCGTTGTATTCTTGTGCCTCTCAATATCATTTAACCTGGCTGCAATTGATCATTTGTAATATTTACAAAAACACTTAGTATTATCCCCTTCTACTTTTAACAACCATTTATGAAATCTCGTGTCGTGTCACAGAGCCACTGTTCTCTGAAATGTTGACAATATTTCTTGCTCATGGTGAAACACAAATAAGCTTAAATTGAAGGATAATGTAGACACCACAAAATTATGAACTCGATTACAAGCTATACAAGCTAATGTATTGACGTTTGGACTTGTCTGCAAGATGGCTTTCGCTTTCAGCTAAATCGTACTTAAAGGAAGTTAAATTAGTTGAATATTGCTCGGTAACGTACAAAGACTGTTTTACTCCCTCGCTTCAGTTCAAATTCGGCTTTTTAGTGTTCCCAAAATGATTTTTAAAATAATTTTTACCCACCCAAAAAAGCACCAAAAAGCACCAAAGAATTATTTGAAGCACTAAATTTACGCAGCCGCGCTAAAAGCAACATTTTCGCACTAAATGACTTGAAAAAGCACTAAATTTAGTGAAAAAAGCACTAAAATGGCAACACTGATTACAGTTGGGAATTTAAACAAGTGCACTGACATTTATGAAACCACGTTACGAGCATGGCAAGAATGTGGGCAAAATTTAAAAAATACAGTGTGTGATATAATAAGTAATAATGTAATAAAGTATTGTAGAATCTACTGTTTATTTAACTTAGTGACAACTGTCAAGATTGATGGGAAAAAGAGCAAGGGAAGGCGGCAAATATATATTTAGATGGCATAGCCACGAGGAGAGGATTGGGAGGGAAATTTTGATCGCTCAAGCTTATTGACACTGCACGTAATGGTGATGATATTTCTTGAACCAAATCTAAATAGCTGTTCTGCGAGTATAAATAAATGTCAAACCATAACCCTGCTAAATCTCAGTATCAACAAAATATTTCTTAAAATAAAAACAACATTTAACATCACTATTTTAGAGTTTTCAAATATGCCTGTACTTTTACTTTTACTATTCTGAAACTAAAACTCATCAATTTGTTAGACCTTGACGATGTCTTTATCTGTTTAATTACTATTCTGAGTGTAAAACTCCAATCAGTTGTTATTTTCTTGAACATATCTTTATTATTTTATACACAATTCTGAAAGTGAAATTTCACATCAGTTTTTATAATCTAGTACGGCGTTCAAACCCTACACCGACATGTATCTAGACTTAAATGTCGAATTCGAGTTCAGAAAACAATAACAAGCTACTAATAAATCAGTCTCGCGTTAATCACGACATCAAGCAAATGATCTGAAACATTTGAATATTTAATTATATTTTTATCACTGCATTTGCTATTCCGAAAGTAAAGTTCCGCTTATGTTTGTATAACTGCAGTTGCTATTCTTAAAGCAAATATTTACAGTTTTTAAGGTATCTTTATCATTTCATTTTCTACTCTGAACATAACATCATTATGTAAGGTCTGCAAATATGTGTAAGTGCCTATTCTAAAAGTAAAACTCTACATCAATATGTAAGATCAAACCGATGTCTTTATCATTGTAGTTACTACTGTGGTACCTCTGGTGACGAACTTAATTCGTTCCAAAACTCGGTTCGTAACCCGAAACGTTCGTTATCCGACACATTGAAATCAATGAAATGAAGATAACATCCGGTCGCTTACCTGACAAAACGCAAAGAATACGTGTACTTCACATATTAAACAAAGAGAAAGAAAACAACCAAATGAATTAAATGTAAACTAAAAAAAAGATTCTTTTTTTTTTGTTCTCATATCCATCGCTGTCAACATCAGCAATGTTCAGCTGATTGTTGATTTCTTGGCAAGATTACGCTCAGTAGTTTTCCTTTGCTTTCTGAGTGGCCGACTCACATACCCCGTAAGTTACCGACGCGGCGAGTACCGCTATCGATTCTCGCGTACGTCACGTTACTCACGAGAGTATAGGGGATTACGGAGAAAGATGTTAAACTCCTAGGCCAGGGATACCGACAAAAAAAAAAGATTTAGTTTATCTTTATTACCAAGAAAACGATCATGGGAAGTGTGTCACTTTCTTTGTTATTCTGAACCGTTTGTTTTATTTAGGAGTATCTTGTCGCTGTTTCTTGGTAGCCGACTAGCAACAAGAAACTATCAAGGAAAATTTGTCGCTTCCTTTGCTGGAGAATCTTTCTGAAGTGGGCCATCGTGTTATCATTCATCAGGTTTACTGCCCTGTTAGCAACAAGTTTGTTTAGATGATTGTTCACAATGAAGTCTTCGACGTCTGCCCACTTGCTGCAAATTTCTTTAATCCTCGCAGTTGAAACGGCCACTGACTCCTGATCATCGGACGATTGCTCCTCCTTTAATGTCTTTAGCTATTCATTCTGAAAATCCTCAAGCTCAGCTGTAGTACTGTGTGTACTGTACGCGATCGTTTGTCTACAACGTTACACCTTGCTCTCTCTCTCTCTCTCTCTTTCTGCCTCTCGCCTTCGTTCGTAACCGAGGCACTGTTCGTTACCCGAGACATAAAATTCTCGAAGTTGTTGTTCGTAACCTGAATTGTTCGTGACCTGAGGCTTTCGTAACCCGATGTACCACTGTAATTTGATAGTACAGTTCCGCATAATAATTTTAAATGGTGCGCGTTTCCTTCTCCTTTATTGGCTGTTCTGAAAAGTCACAAGCAAAATGAAAGTAGAAATAAGGTCAATTAGATTGCTTGTTTGCTTGTGTTCGCTGGCTATGAACTCCAGCACAAGGTCCTGTAAGTCGGATGAAGACCACCTGTTGTCCAGCATCAGTGTGATGTCATACCGGACTGAGATTTATGTGAGTATCCGTTGTCCCATGTCTGACTTATTGGTGTGCAGAATGGTGGTTCCTCGCCGTGCAGGCAGATACTCTCCGACTTCGGAAGAATCATCGATCCTACTACGTTAGCCAGGACCCCGAGGCCCAGGACGTGTTAGTAGGTCTTGGCCAGTATAGAACCTGGCCCTGATGCCTTGGCATCAACTCAGCGTTCCGTCAATGATATGACGCAGAAGCAAATATCGTATTTCATGGATACTATGGGGGGAAAAAGAGAAACAAGACAACTATAATCTACTGCGTATAGTACCTTCCGGTGTAGAACAGGGAAGAGGGTGGGGGTAGAGCCTGAGTTATTAAGGCCGCTTCATGGAAACTAAAACAATAAAAAAATCGAGTTTCTGGATAGGCTGGGGGTGATAATTTTTAAAATAGATAAGAAAATAATCTTTTAAATTAAAAGACACAGGTCTTGTAAAATCATACCGGAGGCAAGAGTCTATTGCATTCCTGCAAAAAGCAGAAAGCGAAAGGACTGGGAATTTATATTGACGAAAAAATTTACCAAGATCTGTCCGAGTAGATGTTGAAGATCTATTGCAACCAAACTTTATTGTGAAACGAAACCAGATTTCTACACAAAGTTATCAGGTCTTCACATCTTTATTTCTTCAATAAGAAACACACAACAAATAAACACTCACATAAATTTATTTGAACGTCTACAATTGTTTTAATTATACACGCTTCATCGCAGCTTTGCAGTTTATTTAAATGCACATTATAGAATTACAGCGTCCAGGTCATGCATTAACACATGTGTCTTCTGATAATTAAGTGCTTTGCCTATTTCTATGGACAACCATTCTTCTGCACATTATGCAGTCTCCAACAGAATGTATCATTTAGTGTGCTGACACTTTTCCACGCTAAGACGAGATGCTAGCAATAAACTTTTCCAGCTCTATTCTTCTCTCGAAAATTCTAAAATAGTTTCATTTGTCGCAATACTTTCCAATATTTATATTCTCATTATGTAGCTAAGAATGGCGACTGTTTATATTTGAAGTTTGTAGTAACTTGTCTTGTGTTTTAGCATCTTTCAAAACATCAAAATCGCTTTTCTTGCTGACCAAGGCATTTTTGACTTTTTTTGTGTAAAAACGGATTTCTGTAATTTTTTTTTCAGGGAATATAAGTGTCCAATCTATGCATGTCGGACCTTCACTACCGTGTTTGAAACTCCAACATTAACAATACCCCACAATAAGGCAAGTGTCCGTTTTAGATTCCAATTACCTTTCAAATTTAAGTCGCTACATCCTAAGTTGAACCACCACCCCACCCTGAAAATATATGAACAACTGGTATCTCTGTCAGGAGTTGAGAAAATGTGCTCATTGCTTTTATTCAGCTCGTCTTCCATGAAAGTTCCAGACATTCTACCAACAGTTATGAGGTAGTCAGATTGCTCATCAGCCATACTGAAGTTCGACCACTGACCAAAGTATTCTTTCCCTTCTCTTTCATACTCGATGCGAAGTTCATTGAAGCCCTATAAAAATATAAAATACGAATTGATGAGCGCATGCAGTTTCAATAGGATAACTGTAAACTTGAAATACCTGAACATATAAGTTTACCTATATCAAATGTAGAAACATTCACAAGCAAATACCCTCATGTTGAATGAACGTACGAATAAACGAAGACCTATAAGTTCACGAATAACAAATATAAAACTAGTTGAACACGAGTTCAAGTAAAGTAAATGTAATACAAGAACACATGTAACTTTATATCATATGAATATAGGAATAACTGTCAACACATAGGTTCGCATTAAAAAAAACAACTATATGAAAATGTTAACACTTGCAAGATAAACTAGAATAAATATAGTTCTAGTTGAAAGGATGTACGTTCACCAGGAATCAAATGAGGAATAGTTGAATATATATTATATACAATAACGTAATTGAAGACACCGTTGAACACATATACGTTCAAATAAAATATATGTACAAATGCAGGACATATAAAGCGGGAACCTCATATGTGTGTCATATTAAAGGGTCGTCGCATGTTGTAAGCCTGAATAGTCCGAGAATCGGTGGCTAGTCTGTACCTCCGTTGATGTATGTCTGACACTGGAATTGAAACCTAATGCGACAATGCTAAGGACATTATCAGCGTAGTCCTCTGTCACTGACAGTAACGAGCCCGCTGAACACATATAAGCTGGCATAAAATAACTGTCTGAGTAGCTGAAAACAAATAAGTTTGTATGAAATAAATATTGCATCGGCTGAAGACACATACGATGAAACAGACGGAGGAGTCGAAGTGGGGAACTGTGACATAAACTCGCATCGTTATCTAATCAATAAACCGTATGAAAAACCATACTTCTAGTCTAGAAGATATGGTCTTACTTTTCCTCCACAAAATTGATCATCGTCATCATCATCATCATCATCATCATCATCATCATCATCATCATCATCATCATCATCATCATCATCATCATCATCATCATCATCATGTGTTATGTTTGTAAACGCAGGCGGTCATGTTTTGCCATCTCACTAGATCACCAGAGTCGTCGATCAGCTCAGCGTTCTTGTCCCGACTATGCCACGATTCCAAGCCATCCAGCTATTTACTTCTCTGCCCTCACCATTTCTTCTCATAACGTTACCAAATAATTGTGACTGTGTACGTCTAATTTCTTTAATCAGTTTATTGTTTTCATTGGTTTCTTGTTGGACTTCGTCATTGGTTATTCTGTCTGACATGGTATACTTTGCATTTTCCTCATAAACCACATTACTACAGCCATCAGTTGTTTTTCTGCTTGTCTGCTAATTGTCCACGCCTCACATCCATACACAATCACAGTTCTATGTAGCACCTCAACACTCTTTTTCTCTTTGCAAATGACATCTTTTATTGGTCAGTATGATTTTCATCTTGCAAAAGGCTGCCTTCACAATGGCAATTCTTGTTCTAATCTCTTCAAGACATCTTCCATCAGATTTTTATGAATGTGCCGAGATATTGTACCGATTCACTTGTTTAAGAATATGCCCATTTACTTGTATAATACATTGTGGTATTTCCTTCTTTTTAATGACGACCATAATCTGTGTCATCTTACAATTTAATTCTAACCCATGTTGTTCACTGTGTGCAACAATCGCATCTACTAAATGTTGCAGATACTGCTCATTGTTTACAATCAATACTGTCCATCCATCCATCATGTGCCATGCCGATAATCTTGGGCGGTCATGTTATGCCATCTCACTTACTTTCCAGAGTCATGGATCAGCTCCGCGTTTCTGTCTCCACCATGCCAGGTGGCCAAGGGTCAGTGGTCAACCAATCAAATTCCCAGAACAGGCGGTCACGGGAGAGGAAACTCGAGTCGTCCCTCGTGACGGATAACAACCGTCAGCAGACGTATTCCATTTAAATCTCTTTTTGAGATAACACATGGGCGAAATTAGGGCTGTTGTCGGCCTTGCAACGTCATATAGAAATACATGGCCAGATGAATTAGAAAGTGGGAGAACAGAGATCGGTGGGCCGATGTAGGTAACCAAAGAACAGCACCTTAATACAACGCTAAAGCTAAATCCTGAACACTGGCAAACACTTGCACCAGACATGTTCACGTACTACGCAGATTGACTATAGCTTGGCTGAGGTATGAGACGAGAATTGTCAACAATCCTTCAAACCAGAAGACTGGGAGCAGTGGAAAATCTGAATCAGGAATCACCAGTGAAAGAAGGGAAGCCAGTGGGGAAAGGAAGAAGGTTGTAGTCTCTGGGAGCACACAAGCACAGGCCACGTATTCTACGAAGTTTTCTGCTAGATCCACTACTGAATTCGATCAACATTTCTGCCTGTGATTAACAGACTTTTCTATGAGTTATGTACATTGTGTCTCACCAGCCATTTTTTGGCTTATCATCACTTTTATCATTAGATGTTCACTTCTTTTTGAGGAGGAGGTTATTAATCAATAAAGTATCATTTTTATTATAGATATTTCATAAAAAATTTAGTGTCGTTGATTAATAGATTAATTAACTTTTAAAGAGTTAATGATTGAAACATGTTCATATACATGTGTCTCTGTTGTCTTATTGTAAGGCAGAGCACTGGGGGTTCTAAAGTATTGCAGGAAATTGTGGCCTGGATAGCTAGACCAGCTGTCTTGAACCTTTTTACACAGCGCCCAGTATTTCTGTCCAGACCTGCACCATTGTAAGGATAGTTGGCTGTCTTTAGGGACATGTATTAACCTACCTATTATTTAATGAGCCAATTTCATCGGCTATTCCTTATGTAAAGTATGTAAAGTACTGGAGAGTTTTGGTCATAGACCATAACTTAGGAAGGGAAAATCCCAACTGCACCTCCCCGCGGTAGAGGATGGAAACACACTACGGTGTGGCTAACACAGCTCTGGGGACCGAGTATCCACCGGAATAAGTGGACAACTCTGCAGCTGAGCAGAGCAGGGCACTCACTTGTCCTGACAGTCGGAAATGGCTGTCAAAGGCAGAGTTAAAAGACCACCGTGTGAATGTGGAAGGCAAGGGGAAACCACCACATTATCTTCCCAAGATTTCATGGCGACACACATTTCAGAAATAGTGAACGACGTTAATGGCTGTCTTAGGACATCCTCGTCCGGTAGGGACAGTCATGAGCCACAGGTGACACCAGACCGTCATCCAGCTACTGATGGCAAAACTAAAACAATAACTAAACTAAATAAATTTAGAGTAGGAACGTGGAATGTTAGGACATTAAATGAGCTAGGAAAGTTAAACAATGTTCTAAGAGAAATGGAAAACATGAAAATGAATATACTAGGCATAAGTGAGATGAGATGGAAGGGATCTGGCAAAATTATAACCGACAAACACACAATAATTTATTCTGGAGGGGACACACATGAAAAAGGTGTAGGAATAATATTTGATGAAAATACAGCCAAATCTATGACTGGATACTGGTGCATTTCAGATAGAGTTATAATGGTCAAAATCAAAGGCAAACCAATAGATATAAATATTATACAAGTATATGCACCAACAACAAACAGTAGTGATGAAGATATACAAAACTTTTACGATGAAGTTGAAATGGCAATAGCCCAAATTGGATCACAAGAAATAAAAATAATACTGGGGGATTTTAATGCAAAAGTAGGAAAGGGAAAAATAGAGGATATAGTGGGGAATTACGGTTTAGGTACAAGAAATGAAAGAGGAGAGAAACTAATAGAATGGGCAAATATTAATGATATGATAATTGGAAACACATGGTTTAAACACCATAAAAGACGACTATACACATGGAAAAGCCCTGATATGAAAATACGCAACCAAATTGACTACATACTTATTAATAAAAGATTTAGAAATGCATTAATTAATGTAAAGACAATGCCTGGTGCTGACGGTAACAGTGATCATGTACCACTATGTGGACAAATAAAAGTAAGATTAAAGAGAGGGGAAAAAATGGTTAAAAACTTGAGACTTAATAAAGAGGTTCTGAAAGTAGATAAAGAAATTCAAGAACAATACAGAGTGACTGTGAAAAATAGGTACAATGCAATAGCTAAAATACAGAGTATAGATGAACAATGGGAAATGTTAAGGGACTCCATTCATCAAACTAGCAAAGAAATATTACCGGAGAGAAGCCAAAAAGCTAAGAAAAAATGGATGAATGAAGAAATCTTAAGGTTGATGGACAAAAGGAAACAGAATAAAAATGACAAACAAGAGTATGCTAAGATAAATAAAGAAATAAGAGATAAATGTGTGAAGGCAAAAGAAAGTTGGTTAAATGAGCAATGCAGAAAAATTGAATTAAATTCCATTAAAGATCAAAGAAGTATGTACAGACAAATCAGCGAGCTCACAGGAAGAAAAATAAGAATAAATACAGGGTGTTTGAAATCAAAAACAGGACAGACTTTATTGGAGGAAGGTGCTATAATGAAGAGGTGGAATGAGTATATAAGAGAATTATATAATGGAGAAAGGGAAGAATTAACAGAAGAAAGTAACTTAGAAGGCCCACCTATTCTAAAAGAAGAAGTCGCTGATGCTATGAAACATATGAAGAAAGGAAAAACAGCTGGGCCAGATGAAATCACAATAGAAGAATTAGAAGTGTTGGGAGAATTTGGAGTAGATATATTAACCAAAATGTTGAATGATATTTACAGTAGTGGATATTTACCCAGTGATATGCTGAAATCTGTATTTATAGCTATACCAAAAAGACCAGGAGCAATTGATTGTGAAGATTTTCGTACAATTAACCTCATAAACCATGTCACTAAGCTTCTACTCAGAATTATAATGAGAAGAACAAGAAAGAAAATAAAAATGGAAATTAGTGAAGAACAGTATGGTTTTATGGAAGGAAAGGGTACAAACAATGCAATATATATATTACGAACACTAATAGAAAGATCAATAGAGAAACAAAGAGACATATATTTATGCTTCATAGATTATACTAAGGCATTTGATAAAGTAAAACATGATGAGCTGATTAAAATGTTGGAAGATATCAACATTGATGGGAAAGATTTAAGAATAATAAAGAATATATACTGGAACCAAGTAGCAGCAATTAAAATGGGAAATAAAGAGGGTAGTTACGAACAGATAAAGCTAGGAGTACGACAGGGGTGTGTCTTGTCACCCGATCTCTTCTCCCTGTATAGCGAAGTAATAATGAGAGAGATCAAAGAGAAGCCAGGAATACTAATCGGAGGATATAATATAAACAATATACGCTATGCAGATGACACAGTATTGGTAGCGGATAATGCAACAGACCTACAACAATTGTTGGACAGTGTAGTAACAGAGAGTGCACAGAAAGGACTGTCCTTGAATATCAAGAAAACAGTAACAATGGTGATATCAAAGAAAATGGGGACGCCAAAATGTGACATAGAAATAGAAGGGGAAATTCTCAACCAAGTGGATAATTTTAAATACCTAGGGGCACTTATAACATCAGATGGAAGATGTACAAAAGAGATTAAGAGCAGAATAGGGCAGGCAAAGACAGCATTTCAGAAAATGAAGAGTATCTTATGCAATAAGTCGCTATCAATGAATGTAAGAAAGAGAGTACTAAAATGCTATATAGAACCAGTTTTGCTGTATGGCAGCGAATCTTGGAATGTAAATGAACAAATTAGGAAGAACTTAGAAGCAACAGAGATGTGGTTTTTAAGACGAATGTTGCGAATTCCTTGGACTGCCAGAGTAACTAACAACGATTGCCTGAAAGAGGCTAATGAAACTAGAACACTATATACAACAATAAGAAAGAGACAAACATCTTTCTTTGGTCATGTGATGAGAAGAGAGGCATTGGAGAACATCGTGACAACTGGAAAGATCGAGGGGAAGAGAGGCAGAGGCAGACCAAGAGAAATGATGCTGGACGGACTGAGACGGTGGCATGGAGGAATATCATCAGCAGAGTTGATCCAGAACACCAAAGACCGAGATCTGTGGAGAGCCATGAACGCCTACGCCAGCCGGCACGGCACTTGATGATGATGATGATTCCTTATGTGGGTAAACTTTCCGATACGGCCAGTCTAAGTGTCTTCTTTATTATACGGGATTCTTTCTCCCCATCGAAGACCACGCTACATGGTGAGGACTCCTGCATGTCCATGATCTCCTAGGGCGATTTGATGCCAGGTGTTTCCAATAATCATATTATGCTCTTTTTACCCACAGTACAATCTGCAACCTCTTTATTATGTTCCCGTAATCCACAAATCCCTACCATGCATCCGTCCTGTTGATTTCCAACTTAAGCATTAAGTCATCCATTATGGTATTTACTTCTGAAATTGCTTGCAAGACATTCTCTAAATTATTATAAAATGGATCGATGCTGTCATCAATGCTGTCTCTTATTGGTGTGTATCAGTTCTATGCTGTTCCATGTATACACCTGCATCTTGCCAGCAGAAATTAACTAAACAAGACAAAGCCATCATCAGCAATGTTCTCCTAGCGTCAAAATCAATGCCATAGTTCTTCAGTGAGGTTTCCGTGGTGTCTGTGTTTGCCATGTTTAATCCAGCGCAAGCTCGCTCGCCTGATTCAAGCTCGCCATCATGGCGAGTGCGTTAGAGTCCGTTCACAAATGAATGCCCTCATTCAGGATACATTTTTTTGTTAAAACTGCCTGTTTTATCGTTATGAAATTTTCCTGCCGTCTTATATTTACTCCCACCCAGAAATATCTTTGATAGGTCCAAAGGCAAATGAAATCATGGAAAGCGGGGACATTTCTTTGATGTTTTGACGAAAATTAGTGAATTCACGCTTACAAACTTATTTTACAATAATGCACGTCAATTCGGATGACGGCACAACGCGTATCCCTATTCGTTGAGAGTGGGTGCAATGTGTAATATTAGTAAAGACAGAGAATTTACAGAGACATGGGGTAAATAATGTGGAATCAGAATGGAAATGGACAGGAAAGTAGAAGAAATATATTTCTTAACTTGTGTTTCATTTCAATCTTGTTTCTTCAGCTGCTTGTTAATAATGTGTACACAAGGAGTTCTGTTACTAGGACGTATTTAGCTTATTATATGGAGTTTGTGAAAGCTTCCAAACAGCTGTGCGTTAATGTGCGTATGGAGTGACCAGAGATGATACCGCAATTTAGTCACCATATGTCAATTTTTAAAGATCTGTCCAGCTGTCTGTGTAGTTTGATCACACGTGCATATGGGTGACAGAACCGTTTTGAGTCTTCATGAAAAATTGTTTACTCTGCTGTTTATTATTCAGAGACGGAACATGATAACTGTTTTGCACGACAAATATAATTGTGAATGTCTCTGTAGTGGCTTTCCTTCTTAACGGCCAAGATGTTGGTCCCCTTTTCATTGAAGTTTATAGATTGAATCGTATGTTGTGTGCTGTCCACTCATTTGACAAAGTGTTTGTCTCAGATTTCTTGTTATGCCACAATATATCAGTTTCCACCGCAATATTACTCTTCTGTTGATATTCAATGCGTTTAGTGTGTATGTGTGTGTGTTTTTTGGCCCATGATTCGCATGGTCCATGGACTTCTGACCCCTGCACTATTACACTTGGGCTTTCACGGGGTCGGCCATGTCCACAGTGCTCTTCAATGTAAACACCTGCACAGTTGCAGCTATTGGGGCACCAGTAATTGCTAGAATCTTGACATTCGCAAGCGATTTTGTCCAGCTCATTGATTCTATCAGTTCAAAGATTGCTATTCCGGGGGAAAAAAATAACAGAAAGTGATGCTATTCAAGATTATTTAGATCCTGATCCGAATTTAGGTTATGATTTGAAAAAGAAATAGCAGACTATAAGTTTCCCGATGAGAAAGAAATACGGGGAATGTGCATCCAGTTTTTATTAGAGCTATTGACACAGCTGCGTTTACTACACCCGATAACTTCGAGTGTTGCAGTCCATGTCATGTTTTAGGGGAAGTGAATGTCTACACCCAAATGAAGTCCTGTATTTGGAACTTGCTAAAATGTTTGTAGAAGATGCAGCTACTGTCACTCGCATCGATTTCCAATGGAGAAAACTTCATCATGTGCAGTGGACACAGACCTCTGACACACTTGGACTATGGGCAGAAATAGCCTCATACAGGGATGCCACCCGTGAAAATCCTTTCCAAGATCTTACAGATTTAGCTTTAACTGTGCTCATTTTACCACCACCCTTGCATCATATTGGTGGAGAAAGGCAAAAACCAGGCAGCACAAGCTAAAGGTAAAGACTTTCCAGTATGACAGTACAGGGCAAGATGTGGTGAGTAAAATAAGCCCTGACAAGCGCAGAAAGTTTCAGGGCAGGAAAAAAAGCTGGAGCAGCCACCATGGTGGAATTTCGAGGTGGAGAAGGCTTGGGTGGATAAGCGTTGTGCTGTAAGGAGATGGAAAAATGCCAAGAAGAACAGAGCTGGTCATCCTAATCCCTGCATGCACTTAGAAAGAGAGATGCACACAAAAGTAAGCCATTTAAAAAAAAAACAGGTCATGGTGGTTAAAAGCGAAAAATGGGCAGAGGTGTGTCAAAGAGTAAGCACAGACAAGTCACTAAAATTGTTCTGGCGACTACATAAAAGCATGAGTGGTGTAGTCAAGAATAAGAGCATTTCTGACTTCCAAGGTGCTGACCTCATCTGGCAGAGGACTGACGAGGACAAGGGGAAAGCCCTCTTTGAACGCTATCTAGAGCAGAGCAACCAGACAGACATGGGAGGCCGAAATCTGGCCAAGGAGGTCACCTCAGACAGATGCAAGGCCCAGAACACTTCGCATGAAGACACAGTGACAGTGAAAGAAATCAAGGCTGTACTTCGACGATCAAAAAACAGCGCTCCAGGTCCTGATGGCATAAGATACGACGACATCAATAAGTGTACCAACAATGAGCTAGAGAAACTAAAACAGGTACAACAACAGTATAGGGAGTGCTAGCATCAAGGAGGATTGGTTACACAGCTATCTGATTCCCTTGCGGAAGCCTGACAAAGACCACAAAAAAATTCAGGGATATCGAATATAACCATGCAGAATACAATAGGCAAGCTGCTGGAGAAGGTAATTGCCAGGAAGATATCAAGCCAGCTAGAGAGGCAAGGTGTTTTCCCACCTACCCTGGGTGGGTACCGTCCAAAAAGAGAAACCTGGACCAATGCAGCAGTTTTGCCCATGATGTCTATGAAGGTTTCCACTCAGGCATTGAAACCTTTGCTGCAGCGATTTATCTTGAGGACGCATACAACAGAGTACCTTTGGATTTTTTAATGTTTCAGCTTCTGAACTAAAAGTAAGTCCATTCCTCCTTAGTTGGATCGCTGCAGCCCTCTCCCAACGGAATTAGTTTTTAGATGTGGCAGTTGGACTTCGGAACCAACAACAATATATCCTGGCCTACCACAGGGATCACCATTATCTCCGGTACTGGTCTCTTCAGCGGATGTTGTCCCTCATTTATTGAAGCAAATAGTTCCCTGTACTTTGCTTGACGAAGACTTGAGTGAGAAAACCAGTTATATGTTTCTCTAATCATGAACTCTATGTTCCTGGGCAGACAAGCAGCTGCAGCCTGTGACACTGCCAGCCGAAGGGCATGACATGCACACCTAATTAGTACCAGATGAGGAACTTCGGATTTTAATTTGGTATATACTCCATTGTTTACACCTGTCATGACAAACGCATTGTCAGTGCCGAGTGCAACAAGTCTTTGCAACTCAAGTCCATTCTTGTTTAAACAATCTTTTAACGCATTGCATATTGCCTGTGCGTTGCAGTCACTCAGTTCAACTAAATCTAAGTAAGTAACCACAAACTGCATTCTTGTCTCTGAATGGGGACCTAATAGCTACTCCAAGTAGCTTAGTTTTAGAAATGTCATTGCTCTCATCAATCAATAAGCTGTATTTTTCTTTTGCCAATATCAGCTGTCAAAACTGTTGTGAAATATGGTGCAAGTACATTTGAAATAACTGCTCTGCACTTAGTTCTCCTAAGCTTAAAGTTCTTGCAACCTTTGCTGTCACCAAAGTGTACCTTGCAGAGTTCACTTAAAAGGTCAACAACACGAAGCGAACAATGGCCAGCTATGAACAAAGACATGCATCCTTCTTTTCCTTGAAAGCATCTTTCAGTTTGTCAAATGCAACTGTTGTTTGCCTTTGTGTACTGAATGGTTGTTCGGCTTTCTGATATTTCGTTGTATTCTTGTGCCTCTCAATATCATTTAACCTGGCTGCAATTGATCATTTGTAATATTTCAAAAACACTTAGTATTATCCCCTTCTACTTTTAACAACCATTTATGAAATCTCGTGTCGTGTCACAGAGCCACTGTTCTCTGAAATGTTGACAATATTTCTTGCTCATGGTGAAACACAAATAAGTTTAAAATTTGAAGGATAATGTAGACACCACAAAATTATGAACTCGATTACAAGCTATACAAGCTAATGTATTGACGTTTGGACTTGTCTGCAAGATGGCTTTCGCTTTCAGCTAAATCGTACTAAAGGAAGTTAAATTAGTTGAATATTGCTCGGTAACGTACAAAGACTGTTTTACTCCCTCGCTTCAGTTCAAATTCGGCTTTTTAGTGTTCCCAAAATGATTTTTAAAATAATTTTTACCCACCCAAAAAAGCACCAAAAAGCACCAAAGAATTATTTGAAGCACTAAATTTACGCAGCCGCGCTAAAAGCAACATTTTCGCACTAAATGACTTGAAAAAGCACTAAATTTAGTGAAAAAAGCACTAAAATGGCAACACTGATTACAGTTGGGAATTTAAACAAGTGCACTGACATTTATGAAACCACGTTACGAGCATGCAAGAATGTGGGCAAAATTTAAAAATACAGTGTGTGATATAATAAGTAATAATGTAATAAAGTATTGTAGAATCTACTGTTTATTTAACTTAGTGACAACTGTCAAGATTGATGGGAAAAAGAGCAAGGGAAGGCGGCAAATATATATTTAGATGGCATAGCCACGAGGAGAGGATTGGGAGGGAAATTTTGATCGCTAAAGCTTATTGACACTGCACGTAATGGTGATGATATTTCTTGAACCAAATCTAAATAGCTGTTCTGCGAGTATAAATAAATTCAAACCATAACCCTGCTAAATCTCAGTATCAAAAAAATATTTTTTAAAAATAAAAACAACATTTAACATCACTATTTTAGAGTTTTCAAATATGCCTGTACTTTTACTTTTACTATTCTGAAACTAAAACTCATCAATTTGTTAGACCTTGACGATGTCTTTATCTGTTTAATTACTATTCTGAGTGTAAAACTCCAATCAGTTGTTATTTTCTTGAACATATTTTTATTATTTTATACACAATTCTGAAAGTGAAATTTCACATCAGTTTTTATAATCTAGTACGGCGTTCAAACCCTACACCGACATGTATCTAGACTTAAATGTCGAATTCGAGTTCAGAAAACAATAACAAGCTACTAATAAATCAGTCTCGCGTTAATCACGACATCAAGCAAATGATCTGAAACATTTGAATATTTAATTATTTTTTTATCACTGCATTTGCTATTCCGAAAGTAAAGTTCCGCTTATGTTTGTATAACTGCAGTTGCTATTCTTAAAGCAAATATTTACAGTTTTTAAGGTATTTTTATCATTTCATTTTCTACTCTGAACATAACATCATTATGTAAGGTCTGCAAATATGTGTAAGTCCCTTTCTAAAAGTAAAACTCTACATCAATATGTAAGATCAAACCGATGTCTTTATCATTGTAGTTACTACTGTGGTACCTCTGGTGACGAACTTAATTCGTTCCAAAACTCGGTTCGTAACCCGAAACGTTCGTTATCCGACACATTGAAATCAATGAAATGAAGATAACATCCGGTCGCTTACCTGACAAAACGCAAAGAATACGTGTACTTCACATATTAAACAAAGAGAAAAAAAACAACCAAATGAATTAAATGTAAACTAAAAAAAAGATTCTTTTTTTTTGGTTCTCATATCCATCGCTGTCAACATCAGCAATGTTCAGCTGATTGTTGATTTCTTGGCAAGATTACGCTCAGTATTTTTTCCTTTGCTTTCTGAGTGGCCGACTCACATACCCCCTAAGTTACCGACGCGGCGAGTACCGCTATCGATTCTCGCGTACGTCACGTTACTCACGAGAGTATAGGGATTACGGAGAAAGATGTTAAACTCCCAGGCCAGGGATACCGACAAAAAAAAAAAAATTTAGTTATCTTTATTACCAAGAAAACGATCATGGGAAGTGTGTCACTTTCTTTGTTATTCTGAACCTTTGTTTTATTTAGGAGTATCTTGTCGCTGTTTCTTTGGGAGCCGACTAGCAACAAGAAACTATCAAGGAAAATTTGTCGCTTCCTTTGCTGGAGAATCTTTCTGAAGTGGGCCATCGTGTTATCATTCATCAGGTTTACTGCCCTGTTAGCCAATTGTTTAGATGATTGTTCACAATGAAGTCTTCGACGTCTGCCCACTTGCTGCAAATTTCTTTAATCCTCGCAGTTGAAACGGCCACTGACTCCTGATCATCGGACGATTGCTCCTCCTTTAATGTCTTTAGCTATTCATTCTGAAAATCCTCAAGCTCAGCTGTAGTACTGTGTGTACTGTACGCGATCGTTTGTCTACAACGTTACACCTTGCCTCTCTCTCTCTCTCTTTCTGCCTCTCGCCTTCGTTCGTAACCGAGGCACTGTTCGTTACCCGAGACATAAAATTCTCGAAGTTGTTGTTCGTAACCTGAATTGTTCGTGACCTGAGGCTTTCGTAACCCGATGTACCACGTAATTTGATAGTACAGTTCCGCATAATAATTTTAAATGGTGCGCGTTTCCTTCTCCTTTATTGGCTGTTCTGAAAAGTCACAAGCAAAATGAAAGTAGAAATAAGGTCAATTAGATTGCTTGTTTGCTTGTGTTCGCTGGCTATGAACTCCAGCACAAGGTCCCGTAAGTCGGATGAAGACCACCTGTTGTCCAGCATCAGTGTGATGTCATACCGGACTGAGATTTATGTGAGTATCCGTTGTCCCATGTCTGACTTATTGGTGTGCGGGAAAGGTGGTTCCTCCCGTGCAGGCAGATACTCTCCGACTTTTGGAAGAATCATCGATCCTACTACGTTAGCCAGGACCCCGAGGCCCAGGACGTGTTAGTAGGTCTTGGCCAGTATAGAACCTGGCCCTGATGCCTTGGCATCAACTCAGCGTTCCGTCAATGATATGACGCAGGAAACAAATATCGTTTTTTCATGGATACTATGGGGGAAAAGAGAAACAAGACAACTATAATCTACTGCCTATAGTACCTTCCGGTGTAGAACAGGGGAAAAGGGTGGGGGTAGAGCCTGAGTTTTTAAGGCCGCTTCATGGAAACTAAAACAATAAAAAAATCGAGTTTTTGGATAGGCTGGGGGTGATAATTTTTAAAATAGATAAGAAAATAATCTTTTAAATTAAAAGACACAGGTCTTGTAAAATCATACCGGAGGCAAGAGTCTATTGCATTCCTGCAAAAAGCAGAAAGCGAAAGGACTGGGAATTTATATTGACAAAAAAAATTTACCAAGATCTGTCCGAGTAGATGTTGAAGATCTATTGCAACCAAACTTTATTGTGAAACGAAACCAGATTTCTACACAAAGTTATCAGGTCTTCACATTTTTATTTCTTCAATAAGAAACACACAACAAATAAACACTCACATAAATTTATTTGAACGTCTAAAATTTGGTTTTAATTATACACGCTTCATCGCAGCTTTGCAGTTTATTTAAATGCACATTATAGAATTACAGCGCCAGGTCATGCATTAACACATGTGTCTTCTGATAATTAAGTGCTTGCCTATTTCTATGGACAACCATTCTTCTGCACATTATGCAGTCTCCAACAGAAGTATCATTTAGTGTGCTGACACTTTTCCACGCTAAAAACGAGATGCTAGCAATAAACTTTTCCAGCTCTATTCTTCTCTCAAAAAATTCTAAAATAGTTTCATTTGTCGCAATATTTTCCCAAATATTTATATTTCATTATGTAGCTAAGAATGGCGACTGTTTATATTTGAAGTTTGTAGTAACTTGTCTTGGTTTTAGCATCTTTCAAAACATCAAAATCGCTTTTCTTGCTGACCAAGGCATTTTTGACTTTTTTTGTGAAAAAAGGATTTCTGTAATTTTTTTTTCAGGGAATATAAGTGTCCAATCTATGCATGTCGGACCTTCACTACCGTGTTTGAAACTCCAACATTAACAATACCCACAATAAGGCAAGTGTCCGTTTTAGATTCCAATTACCTTTCAAATTTAAGTCGCTACATCCTAAGTTGAACCACCACCCCACCCTAAAAAATATATGAACAACTGGTATCTCTGTCAGGAGTTGAGAAAATGTGCTCATTGCTTTTATTCAGCTCGTCTTCCATGAAAGTTCCAGACATTCTACCAACAGTTATGAGGTAGTCAGATTGCTCATCAGCCATACTGAAGTTCGACCACTGACCAAAGTATTCTTTCCCTCTCTTTTTCATACTCGATGCGAAGTTCATTGAAGCCCTATAAAAATATAAAATACAAAATTGATGAGCGCATGCAGTTTCAATAGGATAACTGTAAACTTGAAATACCTGAACATATAAGTTTACCTATATCAAATGTAGAAACATTCACAAGCAAATACCCTCATGTTGAATGAACGTACGAATAAACGAAGACCTATAAGTTCACGAATAACAAAATAAAACTAGTTGAACACGAGTTCAAGTAAAGTAAATGTAATACAAGAACACATGTAATTTATATCATATGAATATAGGAATAACTGTCAACACATAGGTTCGCATTAAAAAAAAAAAAACTATATGAAAATGTTAACACTTGCAAGATAAACTAGAATAAATATAGTTCTAGTTGAAAGGATGTACGTTCACCAGGAATCAAATGAGGAATAGTTGAATATATATTATATACAATAACGTAATTGAAGACACCGTTGAACACATATACGTTCAAATAAAATATATGTACAAATGCAGGACATATAAAGCGGGAACCTCATATGTGTGTCAAAAAAAAAGGGGTCGTCGCATGTTGTAAGCCTGAATAGTCCGAGAATCGGGGCTAGTCTGTACCTCCGTTGATGTATGTCTGACACTGGAATTGAAACCTAATGCGACAATGCTAAGGACATTATCAGCGTAGTCCTCTGTCACTGACAGTAACGAGCCCGCTGAACACATATAAGCTGGCATAAAATAACTGTCTGAGTAGCTGAAAACAAATAAGTTTGTATGAAATAAATTTTGCATCGGCTGAAGACACATACGATGAAACAGACGGAGGAGTCGAAGTGGGGAACTGTGACATAAACTCGCATCGTTATCTAATCAAAAAAACCGTATAAAAAAACCATACTTCTAGTCTAGAAGATATGGTCTTACTTTTCCTCCAAAAAATTGATCATCGTCACCCATCATCATCATCATCATCATCATCATCATCATCATCATCTCTTTTCATCATCATCATCATCATCATCATCATCATCATTTGTTATTTTTGAAACGCAGGCGGTCATGTTTTGCCATCTCACTAGATCACCAGAGTCGTCGATCAGCTCAGCGTTCTTGTCCCGACTATGCCACGATTCCAAGCCATCCAGCTATTTACTTCTCTGCCCTCACCTTTTCTTCTCATAACGTTACCAAATAATTGTGACTGTGTACGTCTAATTTCTTTAATCAGTTTTTTTTTTCTTTGGTTTCTTGTTGGACTTCGTCATTGGTTATTCTGTCTGACATGGTATACTTTGCATTTTCCTCAAAACCACATTACTACAGCCATCAGTTGTTTTTCTGCTTGTCTGCTAATTGTCCACGCCTCACATCCATACACAATCACAGGTTCTATGTACACCTCAACACTCTTTTTCTCTTTGCAAATGACATCTTTTATTGGTCAGTATGATTTTCATCTTGCAAAAGGCTGCCTTCACAATGGCAATTCTTGTTCTAATCTCTTCAAGACATCTTCCATCAGATTTTTATGAATGTGCCGAGATATTGTCCCGATTCACTTGTTTAAGAATATCCCCTTTACTTGTATAATACATTGTGGTATTTCCTTTTTTTTAATGACGACCATAATCTGTGTCATCTTACAATTTAATTCTAACCCATTTTGTTCACTGTGTGCAACAATCGCATCTACTAAATGTTGCAGATACTGCTCATTGTTTACAATCAATACTGTCCATCCATCCATCATGTGCCATGCCGATAATCTTGGGCGGTCATGTTATGCCATCTCACTTACTTTCCAGAGTCATGGATCAGCTCCGCGTTTCTGTCTCAACCATGCCAGGTGGCCAAGGGTCAGTGGTCAACCAATCAAATTCCCAGAACAGGCGGTCACGGGAGAGGAAACTCGAGTCGTCCCTCGTGACGGATAACAACCGTCAGCAGACGTTTTCCCATTTAAATCTCTTTTTGAGATAACACATGGGCGAAATTAGGGCTGTTGTCGGCCTTGCAACGTCATATAGAAATACATGGCCAGATGAATTAGAAAGTGGGAGAACAGAGATCGGGGGGCCCGATGTAGGTAACCAAAGAACAGCACCTTAATACAACGCTAAAGCTAAATCCTGAACACTGGCAAACACTTGCCCCAGACATGTTCACGTACTACGCAGATTAAAACTATAGTTTGGGGAGGTATGAGACGAGAATTGTCAACAATCTTAAAAACCAGAAGACTGGGAGCAGTGGAAAATCTGAATCAGGAATCACCAGTAAAAGAAGGGAAGCCAGGGGGGAAAAGGAAAAGAAGGTTGTAGTCTCGGGGAAGCACCAAGCACAGGCCACGTATTCTACGAAGTTTTCTGCTAGATCCACTACTGAATTCGATCAACATTTCTGCCTGTGATTAACAGACTTTTCTATGAGTTATGTACATTGTGTCTCACCAGCCATTTTTTGGCTTATCATCACTTTTATCATTAGATGTTCACTTTTTTTTGAGGAGGAGGTTATTAATCAATAAAGTATCATTTTTATTATAGATATTTCATAAAAAATTTAGTGTCGTTGATTAATAGTTTAAATTTAACTTTTAAAGAGTTAATGATTGAAACATTTTTCATATACATGTGTCTCTGTTGTCTTATTGTAAGGCAGAGCACTGGGGGTTCTAAAGTATTGCGGGAAAATTTGTGGCCTGGATAGCTAGACCAGCTGTCTTGAACCTTTTTACACAGCGCCCAGTATTTCTGTCCAGACCTGCACCATTGTAAGGATAGTTGGCTGTCTTTAGGGACATGTTTAACCTACCTATTATTTAATGAGCCAATTTCATCGGCTATTCCTTATGTAAAGTATGTAAAGTACTGGAGAGTTTTGGTCATAGACCATAACTTTAGGAAGGGAAAATCCCAACTGCACCTCCCCGCGGTAGAGGATGGAAACACACTACGGTGTGGCTAACACAGCTCTGGGGACCGAGTATCCACCGGAATAAGTGGACAACTCTGCAGCTGAGCAGAGCAGGGCACTCACTTGTCCTGACAGTCGGAAATGGCTGTCAAAGGCAGAGTTAAAAGACCACCAGTGTGAATGTGGAAGGCAAGGGGAAACCACCACATTATCTTCCCAAGATTTCATGGCGACACACATTTCAGAAATAGTGAACGACGTTAATGGCTGTCTTAGGACATCCTCGTCCGGTAGGGACAGTCATGAGCCACAGGTGACACCAGACCGTCATCCAGCTACTGATGGCAAAACTAAAACATAACTAAACTAAATAAATTTAGAGTAGGAACGTGGAATGTTAGGACATTAAATGAGCTAGGAAAGTTAAACAATGTTCTAAGAGAAATGGAAAACATGAAAATGAATATACTAGGCATAAGTGAGATGAGATGGAAGGGATCTGGCAAAATTATAACCGACAAACACACAATAATTTATTCTGGAGGGGACACACATGAAAAAGGTGTAGGAATAATATTTGATGAAAATACAGCCAAATCTATGACTGGATACTGGTGCATTTCAGATAGAGTTATAATGGTCAAAATCAAAGGCAAACCAATAGATATAAATATTATACAAGTATATGCACCAACAACAAACAGTAGATAGTCCAAATTGGATCACAAGAAATAAAAATAATACTGGGGGATTTTAATGCAAAAGTAGGAAAGGGAAAAATAGAGGATATAGTGGGGAATTACGGTTTAGGTACAAGAAATGAAAGAGGAGAGAAACTAATAGAATGGGCAAATATTAATGATATGATAATTGGAAACACATGGTTTTAAACACCATAAAAGACGACTATACACATGGAAAGCCCTGATATGAAAATACGCAACCAAATTGACTACATACTATTAATAAAAGATTTAGAAATGCATTAATTAATGTAAAGACAATGCCTGGTGCTGACTGTAATAGTGATCATGTACCACTATGTGGACAAATAAAGTAAGATTAAAGAGAGGGGAAAAAATGGTTAAAAACTTGAGACTTAATAAAGAGGTTCTGAAAGTAGATAAAGAAATTCAAGAACAATACAGAGTGACTGTGAAAAATAGGTACAATGCAATAGCTAAAATACAGAGTATAAATGAACAATGGGAAATGTTAAGGGGACTCCATTCATCAAACTAGCACAGAAGTATTACCGGAGAGAAGCAAAATAAGCTAAGAAAAAATGGTATGAATGAAGAAATCTTAAGGTTGATGGACAAACGGAAACAGAATAAAAATGACAAACAAGAGTATGCTAAGATAAATAAAGAAATAAAGAGATAAATGTGTGAAGGCAAAAGAAAGTTTGGTTAAAATGAGCAATGCAAAAAATTGAATTAAATTCCATTAAAGATACAAAAAAGTATGTACAGACAAATCAGCGAGCTCACAGGAAGAAAAATAAGAATAAATACAGGGTGTTTGAAATCAAAAAACAGGACAGACTTTATTGGAGGAAGGTGCTATAATGAAGAGGTGGAATGAGTATATAAGAGAATTATATAATGGAGAAGGGAAGACTTAACAGAAGAAAGTAACTTAGAAGGCCACCTATTCTAAAAGAAGAAGTCGCCTGATGCTATGAAACATATGAAGAAAGGAAAAACAGCTGGGCCAGATGAAATCACAATAGAAGAATTAGAAGTATTGGGAGAATTTGGAGTAGATATATTAACCAAAATGTTGAATGATATTTACAGTAGTGGATATTTACCCAGTGATATGCTGAAATCTGTATTTATAGCTAATACCAAAAAGACCAGGAGCAATTGATTGTGAAGATTTTCGTACAATTAACCTCATAAACCATGTCACTAAGCTTCTACTCAGAATTATAATGAGAAGAACAAGAAAGAAAATAAAAATGGAAATTAGTGAAGAACAGTATGGTTTTATGGAAGGAAAGGGTACAAACAATGCAATATATATATTACGAACACTAATAGAAAGATCAATAGAGAAACAGAAGAGACATATATTTATGCTTCATAGATTATACTAAGGCATTTGATAAAGTAAAACATGATGAGCTGATTAAAATGTTGGAAGATATCAACATTGATGGGAAAGATTTAAGAATAATAAAGAATATATACTGGAAACCAAGTAGCAGCAATTAAAATGGGAAATAAAGAGGGTAGTTACGAACAGATAAAGCTAGGAGTACGACAGGGGTGTGTCTTGTCACCCGATCTCTTCTCCCTATATAGCGAAGTAATAATGAGAGAGATCAAAGAGAAGCCAGGAATACTAATCGGAGGATATAATATAAACAATATACGCTATGCAGATGACACAGTATTGGTAGCGGATAATGCAACAGACCTACAACAATTGTTGGACAGTTGTAGTAACAGAGAGTGCACAGAAAGGACTGTCCTTGAATATCAAGAAAACAGTAACAATGGTGATATCAAAGAAAATGGGGACACCAAAATGTGACATAGAAATAGAAGGGGAAATTCTCAACCAAGTGGATAATTTTAAATACCTAGGGGCACTTATAACATCAGATGGAAGATGTACAACAGAGATTAAGAGCAGAATAGGGCAGGCAAAGCCGCATTTCAGAAAATGAAGAGTATCTTATGCAATAAGTCGCTATCAATGAATGTAAGAAAGAGAGTGCTAAAATGCTATATAGAACCAGTTTTGCTGTATGGCAGCGAATCTTGGAATGTAAATGAACAAATTAGGAAGAACTTAGAAGCAACAGAGATGTGGTTTTTAAGACGAATGTTGCGAATTCCTTGGACTGCCAGAGTAACTAACAACGATTGCCTGAAAGAGGCTAATGAAACTAGAACACTATATACAACAATAAGAAAGAGACAAACATCTTTCTTTGGTCATGTGATGAGAAGAGAGGCATTGGAGAACATCGTGACAACTGGAAAGATCGAGGGGAAGAGAGGCAGAGGCAGACCAAGAGAAATGATGCTGGATGGACTGAGACGGTGGCATGGAGGAATATCATCAGCAGAGTTGATCCAGAACACCAAAGACCGAGATCTGTGGAGAGCCATGAACGCCTACGCCAGCCGGCACGGCACTTGATGATGATGATGATTCCTTATGTGGGGAAACTTTCCGATACGGCCAGTCTAAGTGTCTTCTTTATTATACGGGATTTTTTCTCCCCCCTCGAAGACCACGCTACATGGTGAGGACTCCTGCATGTCCATGATCTCCTAGGGCGATTTGATGCCAGGTGTTTTCCCAAAAATCATATTATGCTCTTTTTACCCACAGTACAATCTGCAACCTCTTTATTATGTTCCCGTAATCCACAAATCCCTACCATGCATCCGTCCTGTTGATTTCCAACTTAAGCATTAAAATCATCCATTATGGTATTTACTTCTGAAATTTCTTGCAAGACATTCTCTAAATTATTATAAAATGGATCGATGCTGTCATCAATGCTGTCTCTTATTGGTGTGTATCAGTTCTATGCTGTTCCATGTATACACCTGCATCTTGCCAGCAGAAATTAACTAAACAAGACAAAGCCATCATCAGCAATGTTCTCCTAGGGGTCAAAATCAATGCCATAGTTCTTCAGTGAGGTTTCCGTGGTGTCTGTGTTTGCCATGTTTAATCCAGCGCAAGCTCGCTCGCCTGATTCAAGCTCGCCATCATGGCGAGTGCGTTAGAGTCCGTTCACAAATGAATGCCCTCATTCAGGATACATTTTTTTGTTAAAACTGCCTGTTTTATCGTTATGAAATTTTCCTGCCGTCTTATATTTACTCCCACCCAAAAAATATCTTTGATAGGTCCAAAGGCAAATGAAATCATGGAAAGCGGGGACATTTCTTTGATGTTTTGACGAAAATTAGTGAATTCACGCTTACAAACTTATTTTACAATAATGCACGTCAATTCGGATGACGGCACAACGCGTATCCCTATTCGTTGAGAGTGGGTGCAATGTGTAATATTAGTAAAGACAGAGAATTTACAGAGACATGGGGTAAATAATGTGGAATCAGAATGGAAATGGACAGGAAAGTAGAAGAAATATATTTCTTAACTTGTGTTTCATTTCAATCTTGTTTCTTCAGCTGCTTGTTAATAATGTGTACACAAGGAGTTCTGTTACTAGGACGTATTTAGCTTATTATATGGAGTTTGTGAAAGCTTCCAAACAGCTGTGCGTTAATGTGCGTATGGAGTGACCAGAGATGATACCGCAATTTAGTCACCATATGTCAATTTTTAAAGATCTGTCCAGCTGTCTGTGTAGTTTGATCACACGTGCATATGGGTGACAGAACCGTTTTGAGTCTTCATGAAAAATTGTTTACTCTGCTGTTTATTATTCAGAGACGGAACATGATAACTTTTTTGCACGACAAATATAATTGTGAATGTCTCTGTAGTGGCTTTCCTTCTTAACGGCCAAGATGTTGGTCCCCTTTTCATTGAAGTTTATAGATTGAATCGTATTTTTGTGTGCTGTCCACTCATTTGACAAAGTGTTTTTTCTCAGATTTCTTGTTATGCCACAATATATCAGTTTCCACCGCAATATTACTCTTCTGTTGATATTCAATGCGTTTAGTGTGTATGTGTGTGTGTTTTTTTTTTTTTCAGTGCCAGTTGTTTGTCACTGTTGAGGGCTTTCGGAAATGAAAATTCATCAGCGTGGAGTACAAACTGTTGCCATTGACAAGTTGTATTTTTGTGCCAATGCTGTAATGTTTAGGGCCTGCAATTGTCCTGAATAGTTGGAGCAAAATATCCCAGTAGGTGTGCATGTGGATTAATGTCTGCGATCTGCTCAGACCTTAAACTGTGTCGGGCGATTCCAGTAGGTTGCATAAATTCAATCTATCCTTTCTCCAATAATCATCTTTTTCTTTCAAACATGGTCCTCACATTTTTTTTCCCCTAATTTTTTCAATATTTAATAGCGCAGACGGGGGTTTGTATCTTGACGTCAAACACTTTGAATTTAGTATTGTCATCTGCCACCTGTTTAATTTTAGCTCACACACGTTTTATAGGGTTTAAATGAGAATGGTACGGCGGAAGTCATAAGCACCTATGGCCCTGGTCTTCTATCAACTTGTCGATTTGATAGTTCTTGAATTTTTGCGTCTGTTTTACAAGGGACGACAATTCTAGCTTGAAATACGTTTCTGGAAATGGTATTTGTTCCCTTCTGAGCCGTATCTGTATTGCTTAATTTGTGCTCGATACCGTAGGTATTTTGTCTTCGGGCAACAACATTATGATATGATGCATTGTTCATAATTAAACAAGACAGTCTATCTAGGGATGGAAGCACTGTACTCTCGAGCCAGTTTCTAAGTACATTACCATTCATCTCATTATCAGAACCCCTATTGTCTGTGTGCTTTGGTACGAACACAAGTCCATCAATCTGTAGCAGGCCACAATGCGCCCAACCAGCATGGGTTATGACAAAACGATGTCCTTTATAACTGGGCATATATCGCTTTATCTTTCCATCCACCGATTGCCTTTCCTTTTCATGTGTGTGGTGCGCATTGATCCAGGTTTCATCCAAATACGCTATGTCATAATTTTCTTTGCGCTTTTCCCTTATTTCACGTAGGTATTTGCTTCTCATGGTTCTAAATGCGGTTGCTCGCAAATGATATTTCTACCTCACTTGTACTTTCTAAACGTCAATCCTAATGTCCTTATAATTTTCCACAAAGTCGTTTTGGATAGCTCTATATCACTGTTCTTTCTCAAACACACCCTAAGTTTTCTTACAGTTACTGTTTCTTTGGTAACCAGCATTTGTATAATAGCTCGCCATCTGACATCCTTGTCAACAATTACCTTTCTACCTACCCTTTGCTTATTGCATGGTGGTTTCATTCCAGATTCTTGCAACCATCGACGAAATGCTCGTTTTCTCAAACCCAATGCATTCACTGTTCTTTTCTCGGAATTTTTGATACTATGAAAATGTTTTCCCCCTAATAATAGCTTCTTGACAAAAATGCGATGCTATAAGTGTACAAGTTTTCACATGTAATCCCATTCAACAATATTTACACATTCAGATGTTAGAGATAAATGGTAAGATTTATAAAATAATCACGTTTCACGAAAGCACCCTCTCTAGGTAGAATTATTGACGACACCTCTGACCACTTCCGCTCCACTGCTTGACGTTATTGTCATAAGGAAATTCCCGTGCAGCAAGAGATAATTCACTACTGAACGCTGATGCTTCCGTGTGAAGATGTAACACATTCATAATATGCACTTCATCTATGACCCTACATTATATACTGCATATAAACAAACACAGAGATTTGCTGTATAATCTCCAGAACAAAAATGTTTTTATTGGGTGGACATAATGATAAGGTTATATGCTAAATTTATCATTTTTCCCCAGTTAGTTACTGAGATATGAATTTGTATATGGGGAAAACAAATGTGAACTGACTATAGTACTGATACGGGTTATGCTGTTAACGTCTTGAGCACGGTCGGGAGATTGTTCGATGCCTGAATTCGTCGTCCGCTAAAAAAAAACGG
>JACEFZ010020655.1:0-52242 GCA_014155875.1 Cepaea nemoralis | reverse complement strand
GCTATAAAATTTACAATGTCAGAACATTACAACAGAGATTTGTTGTGTGGTATGGTAGAGATAATTTTGATTGCAAAGGGTACATACACGATTTCATTTCAAAACTACAAACACACAGAACAATATAGATTATTTCCATTGGCATCTTGCCGTCTTGACAGACGATAGTTTGTGCTTTAAAAAGGCATAATAACTTTTACCTATAGCGCTAGCGAATGCGACTGATAAGGCCAATTCGAGCTGTAAATGTCCGTTCACAGAGGGTGCATGTGAACATGTGGTCATTTCCATCATCATGCACCATCTTACGTCTCACACGCTTGGTGTGTGACTTATCTGCAATAATTTTCTCCTTTTTCTTTATTCCATTTCTGATCTTTGCCCTCTATGCAACACGTTCAGCGGCGACTTGCTCCCACTGTGCAATATCAATGCCTTTATCAATCATGTCCCGCTTACACACATCTTTGTATCGTAGTAGAGGCCGACCCTGAGATCTCTTACCCATCTGTAATTCACCAAACAAGATGTCCTTTGGTATTCTACCATCATCCATCCTCCTAAGATATCCTATCCATCTAAGTCTACGAAGACTGAGCATGGAATAAACTGTCACACAATCTGATCTTTCCAATATTTCAGTATTTGTGATTTTGTCTTGCCACTTAATACCAAGAATTCTTCGCAGACACCGCATATGAGAACTGTTTAAACGTTCCTCTTGGTGTGAGTAAGTTGTCCAGGTTTCACTGCCATAAAGAAGAGTACTAAGGACACTGGCTTGATAGACAAGGACTTTTGTTTTGGCAGTAAGCTTCCTGTTCTCCCAGACTCTTTTTGCTAACCTGTTCATTGTTGTTGCTGCCTTACCAATCTGGATGTTGATTTTCTGATCTAGATAATTTGCTATTTACCACTGATCCTAGATATGTAAAATGATCTACCATCTCTAGTTCGGCATCGTCAATAAAGATTGATGGTACCCCATGTGTGTCTTGACACATGCCGACGCATCTCAACTCCAAGACATAAAGTTGCTCGTACTCAACAACAACATAATAAACAGCGCTCACCTTGATGAAACAGACGCAAACCAGCCGACGGCAATTTCAGGCATTTATTACATGCTCTCGCAGAACAACAAAGAACGCTACTCCATATTATAACCTGCCCCTGAAGACGGGGACGGGCGGTTATACAGACTCAGTTCCCGAATTCTGCCATTGCTTTAAGAAGGTCGCTCTTTTCCCAAGGATTTACTAGCCGCTTTTAACTTCGTCTAAGGGTTATTACTGTCCCGGTCCCATCACTGTATGAATGTGAGACAACAGACGATTTCCTCGCTCACTAAGAAGATTGCGACAACCAGATCCTATCCTCTCCAACACGGAGCCCATACAAAACACCGCTGTCCTGATGTCTTCTCCCGAAGCGTTTCCGTTGCCGTGTTATGACGTGATCCACATCGGCCTTAGTTTCTCATATGGTCATCTAGTTTTGTGACTTGTCTGGGAATATCCCTTTCTATTTGGTGGCGCGTGGCCGCTGTGTGGCATAATACCCCCTCCCCGATAAAAAAAAATGATATATCATTTTTCCCCTCTAAATATGTATATATGATATGCACAACTATGACCATAATTTTTCTTAACCCACAACCACATAGTTCTAGGATCTACCATGTTACTAACCCTCAAAAAAAATTTAAAAGCTACATAACGGGCACGCCCACCTGTCCAATTCCTCCGTTGGACGTCGTGTGGCTGATCATGGGCAATCAAACCAACTAATAACCATATTAGTCCCTACCTTGTCCTAATGACAAGTGTGTCCTAGCTCTAGGTATTACCATGAGTTTCGGACGAGGGTAATAATGAAGTTTTTCCCAGTAACCATGTTAGTTGTAGTTGATCCTTGTTGTTGTTCTCGTACCATATAATCATTTCTTTTTCCAACTCATCTTTATGGGTAGGGTAGCCTTATCTGCTTTCCACCTTGAAACTTTTTTTTTCACCGATCCTTTTCTGATTGTATATTATTCTTTGGTTCTTCTTGAAGTGATCCATATACCATAATATTTATTAATAATACACAACCTTCTTAATTCAAATAACAATCAATAATTAATATCGTCGAATTAACCAATCCCCAATGGTAATTATTTTCTAAGTATTATTTAAATCCAACCATAAAATAATGAACAACTTATTAATAAACTATCACCATATAGAATAAAGACAGTTAAATTCACAACGAAATACTTGATAATTTGATCACCGAATATACCATGTCCCAAGCACGCATCACGTGTAGTCTGATCATTTTCATCCTCACGCTGATTCTGTCGTGAATGTAAAATTAGTCACAAATGTACCTATTCGCCTCCATTCTATTTGTAATAATAATTTACCTATAAATTTGATTGTTATAACATTGATTCTCTAATAAGGCGCTATGTGCATAAACCTTATCAACTTAATAACTTATGAAAGAACAGAACAATAAAATACAAACAATTAACCTATAACATAGATCTGTCTTTCACCTGTAATCGACTGAGAATGTCAGCAAGATTATTATCCTTTCCTGGAATGTGACAGATGTCAAATTCGTAATCTTGTAATAGTAAAGACCATCTATGTATTCTCGAGTTCTTCGGATGACCTGATTTAAAGATTTGTAAAGGTTTGTTATCCGAAAGAACCAGAAATTTCCTACCTAGTAAGTATCTAGAGAACTTCTCAATACTTTTAATTAAAGCTAGAGCCTCTAGTTCAGTAACAGCATAGTTTCTCTGAGTTTCAGATAGCTTCTTACTGAAGTAAAGAATAGGATGTAGTTTCCCTTCATGTAATTGAAGTAATACAGCTGAAATAGCATGTAAACTAGCATCCGTTTGTAAACCAAAGTCTTTTGAAATATCAGGTAATTTCAAAATAGGATATGTACTAAATAGAGTTTGTATTTGTTGTAACAATTTCTCATGATCCTCTGTCCAAACTATTTTTATAGGTCTGTAATATAGATATAGACATGTGAAAGATCATACATTTCAAAGATTTAAGACTTTAAAAAAAAAAACAATAACTCAGAATTATATTCTAATATTATGACTCTAAGAAATGTGGAATTCTAAGTAATAAGACTGTAACTGTGTCTGTAATGTATTTTGTGTTAATATGAACCTAACACTTTCATCCCATTTTAATTTTCTTTTATTCTTCTCTTTTATTGTATTTCTTTATGTCTTTCTTTCTTTCACACTTATGGTGTTTCCGTACTGAACGTATGTGTTAATATTTGTATTTTCCAACTTTGTTAAATTGAACACTGTCATAACTTTCATTCGTATATATAACGACAATACAGTATATTTGATTAATTTGTAGCAGAAACAAGCCAAGCAAATAAAGTATGCATTAATTAATGCATTGTAATGTTGTTTGTTATCATTGACTTGTGTGTAAATTTTCTTGAGTGATTGAATGACTGTATTTTTATTCGCACTATCATCATATATGCCTTTGTTTGTGAAACTGTGTTTGTGACTATGGATGTAACCTGAGATAAGGTCAATTTAAGCCAACTCAACATGTTTGTCATAAATATGGTTACAACATCCCATTTCATCTGTTGTTTGTAACTATTGTGTTTAACTTTTGTTCTAGTTTTGTGTGCCACACTGTTGTTATTACCAGTCAGTTGAAATTTTAATAAATGTGTAATTCCTTCTTCTTGTGATATGTAGGTTTGTGTTGTTGTGAGTATCACATCAGGTTTGCGTTCTATAGTTTGAGCGTAATCTTTGATATCAGCGATGTTACCAATTATCAACCCAGCACATGGGTTTGGTAGTACTGCTGCGCACACTCGACCTTTATAGTATGGGCATTTTATGCTGACCCATGCAGTTTTGTACATTTCTATTGTAGCCCCAAATGTCCTGCACTCAATACTTTTACCTGTATAATCACTTTCTCTTATGAGTTTGTGATTAACACCTGTAATATCGGACCCCGTGTCTCTAAAACAGGTTGTTGGTAAATCATTCACCAACGCTTGGTGTATCGTCAGAGTACCTTGACGAGTGTATGCTGCATTTGCTTCGTGAATATGTCTCTTATTGGCTGATGTAAGGTCATCATTACTATTATGACCTTCTTTACCTGTTTTGTTATTGTATGACTCTATAATGTCTGCGTGTGTGTCCTCTAGATCATCTGAATCGCTACTACAACTAGACAACACATATGCGATACTCGCTTCCTTCCAGGAATTTCTCATTGGACAAGACCTGCTTGTGTGTCCGTATGCCCTACATGAGAAACATTTAATGCTTCTTTTAAACGAGTCATACTTACTTCTCTCCTTATCAATAATGTCCTTCAGATATGCGGTATAACCTGGATGTTTATCACACATCTCTAAATTTCCATGCGATAATCTACAATACTGACATCTGTTGAATTGGCCTTTCCTTGGTCTATCACCTTCTCTATTGTAAGGACTATTTCTATTGCCACCACTACTAAACTTTCTAAACTTACCGTTTCCTCTTTGAAATTTTGCACTTGCTCCTATCACTAATTCAGGTTTTGTACAGTTAGCAAAAATATCCCTATGTGCATTGAAATAAGATTCACCCTTAGTTTCCATTTCACTTAAACTTTTACATTTGTTTTCCATAAGAAATACTGACATAGGTTCTGGTATCGCAGATAACATTCTATCTCTGATAATTAAGTCTCTCACTTTCTCATAACTATCATTAATATCCGCAGCCTTACACCACTTATCAAAACTAGAAGACATTTCCGAAGCGAAATCCAGGAATGTTTGATTCGATTTCGGTGTAAGTGTTTTAAACTTTGTACGTAATCCAGATTCGTCTAATGAAAAATGTGAAAGCACACGATCGCGCATATATTTGTAATGTGTACGTAAATCCTCAGGAATCAACTCAATCACTTTCAACGGCTCCAATGCCAGATGACGGTGAAATAAAATTGGTATGTCCTTCTCTGGTACCTTGTAATGCTTTCCGAGTACATCAAAATTAGTCATCCAAGAACTAACCGAATCACCTTGTTGAAAATTCCTGAATAAACCTTGGTACTTTTTCACAGGATCGTTCTGCTTAGCCAGCATTTTCTCTCGTTCGATTTCAGCTCCACGTTCCATCTCAAGCGTCTTGACCCTTAGGTTACCTTCAACCTCCTTGTCCCCCCAGAGTGTTTCTGTAGCAAGTCTCTCCCTATCAAAAGCCAATTGTTTCTCTTTAAGTTCTGCTTCAGCAACAATTTGTTTCATCTTCAAATCTGCCTCTGTAGCCATTTGTTTTTCCTTAAGTTCCGCTTCTGCAGCCATTTGCTTTATCTTCAGTTCCGCTTCTGCAGCCATCTGTTTCTCCTTTATTTGCATCTCTATCATTAACTTCTCTTTTCCGCATTTAATTCTTTTTCTCTAGACTCCATTCGTTCGCGTTCCAAAATTATCTCACTTTGTCTGATCGCCATCTCTTTTTCTTTCAGTTCTCTCTCAAGTTGTTTCGCTTGCTTTTCTGATGCCAGTCTTTCCTGTCGTTCATCCTTCTCACGTGTAGCCTGCAGTTGTCTAGCTTCCTTCTCTGCTGCATGTTGAAGTTGTCGATCCTCCTTGTCACGCTTCTGTTGCTCACTTGCCCAATTTCGAAGTTCTGCACCGGTTAAACCAGTCTTCTCACCCAACTCGATGAAATGTTGCAGTGTCGACATCTTATCCTAATGTCCTACATGTAAATGAGCTATCTGGCTGAAATAAATATGGACGTAGGAAAAAGAAGAAAAGAATCGACAAAATCGTAATATTGTCTGGGATCACTATCACTCAGATAGTAAGGTAAATGTTGTAACACAATTGAGTAAATATAACTCAATTAAGTATGTAGTGTCAATTCGAACACCACCAAAAAAATCAATCAGATATCTCTATAATGATCGAAATAAATATAACTAGAGAAATAAATATGAATAAATATATCCAATACACAATATATATGCAACGCAAGACAACTAACAATCATAAAAGACGAATAACGAGTGACGCGAATACATGTTCACAAACAATAAAATAAAAAAAAATTGTATCCACCTTTTTGACGGGTAACGCACATACTATACTACTACAGTTATGACAAGACAATAGTATTGTGGTGACGCCCGCAAGATCAAAACAAAAATTTAATTCGTAATGACCTGGCGACTATCAACACACAAATCACTTCATGAACCAATCAAGTAATCTCAATTAGTTCATCAAGGCCCTTCCAACCGCCCACACAAACAAAATATTGATAAATAGTGCCTTATTAAGATTCAACATCATACTAATCAACAACACAAGTTACTGACCTTTTTCCGCCTCTCCTGAAGGTAGATAGCATTCATCGCTCGAAAATTGATATAGAATAATTGTGTGTCGATCAGATCAGTGTCAGTTCGATAAAGAATGATCCGTCATCAGCACTCGAGTATTGGTGTGCTGGTTTAGATATACAAGAGGAACTGTGTACGATAGTACAATTAACTTGTACTCTCACCCTGGACCCACGCGGCCCGTGACCAACCCATAACACGTAGTTGGTTGTGGTGTAACGACGAAGTTTGAGTTTTACTGCAGCCTTATTGTAATCACATTAGGCTGCTGTAGGTATCGGAAAGAATTATACCTACAGTGGAATCAGTAGATCTGCTTGCATCCAGTTCTGGTACATAAAGGCCAATGCGTGAACAAGCTGACTGTGTCTGGTGTTACAATGAAAAATGGTAGTTGTCAATCCGTGTGATAGTGTACGTCTGTCCTGGCGTCAGAGTCTTGAGGAACATGTAACGTCTCGATGCGTTTCAGGTGCAGTGTAGTGTCCAGTAGTATCTTGATGTAGATGTGTAGTATCCTGACAAGGTGATGTGTATAATGTCCTTTAATGTCCCGATATAATAAATATAACTGTCCCAATGTGAATCGTTATCGATTAAATACCTTGAACAATTGGGTACTATGTGACATTAAAGTCTATCTGTATGCTTCGACTTCAAATCAAGTGAGTGTACACGTGTTAGATTTCCTGCATGCTGAGGTGTAATGATAACGTGTCTCTATGTATTCTGTCAGATATCCCGTTGTAACTCGTAAATATATATTGAAGTTTCCCGTGAAGAGTAAAGTTCAAAGTAATGAAGTGGTACTGTGTAAAGTTTGTAACGTTCAATGTTCGTATGTGACAGTAGTGAAGTTTCAGTGACGATCGTTGTTGAACATTACTTGCATCATGGCGTACTGTGTCAACTTAATTTTCATAATGTTGTATATCATCCTTCAGCATCCTCCGTCCTCAAGTGTCAATGGTTAAAGAAATGTAGAACAAATAATGTCAGTAGCAACTGTACTTTGCGCCGATAATACATTTTTGATAGAGTGTCGGCAGTAAATAACTTCGTCTTTTCAGTTCACAGTTGAGGCTCCAGTTGTTGTCACCTTGACTAGTTGTCGTTGAGCCGAATCTATTGATACCTGCTGTTGAGTTCATAAATTTATAGATAACGCATCATAATGAAGAGGAACCTACAGTTTGGCAAGTGGGTGTTCGTTTCCGGGAATGTCAGCAACTTTTAGCCAGTAACCTAGCCACAATTGCACATGCCAGAATATCATCACAACTCCACAATCGAAAACATAATGGTGTAATGTCTGTGATTATTCTTTTACTGGAATATTATATTATATATGCCACCACGTATTCAGTTAACAGTCAGGACATAGACGTATACTCATTGGACATCATCTTTGCAGCAGTTTGAAACCCAGACAAACATGCAACATAGGATGGACGTTATTCTTCATACGTACGCCTCCTTCCACGAAATCCATACTAGACATCGCGACATTACACCACACGTATTGGAATTACACATGACTGGATTCTCATACTCGTAACCGCATAGTATTTACACGTTGGACATGTATATTGGAGGAAATCTGGAGATAGACTGCACAAGTTGGACTGTCTCTTCCACACCCTTGCTTCCCTCCGCATAATCAGGACGCTCATCCACGCCGATATTTCCCTACATAGAAGTCACTCACGCTTCTTGAACCAGCATTGACATATGAAGTTACGATAGCCGTTTTCAACTCCAACCGCCTTGAGCTTGATTGTTGCGCATTTCGCCGACATACTTAGGAGTCAAGTTATTTGTCAGCATCGCTTCAGTATTCAAGGTCCACACCTTGACCAGTAACACCGTGCTGTTTATTATAATTCGTCGAAACAGCAGGCGCGTTGCCACGGTGACACGTGTTGATACCGGAACCACATTTTGGCATATATGCTGACGCCTCATATGTTGGAATCAACGCATGAAAGTTTCATCGCGGATGGTTCTTAGGACATTCACTGCTTATTGTGTATCTGGACATTATATATACTAGTTATTATTATACTTATATGGGAATGTATATAACGTCAATATGGATGCTAAAAATTATGGACATGACCTCCACCATCTACGCTTCTCTCCACCATCATTTTGTTGAGAAGCTCATTTGGACTTTGTTCACCGGATTTTTCAGCAGATTTATCTACATCTCGACCGACACTTCTAAGCTGACGCCAGGACTAGGACACTACCACGCGGATCTGCGACAGGACATTTTGCATTACGATTTTCACACTATCGGACATTATCACGGACAGGATGGGACATCACACATGCAACAGGACATTTTTCACGCTTAGCCAACATTAGTCATGAAACTCAACTTCATACATACGTCGTCTAGCCACCGTTGGTATCTTTAATAGTCGGATACCGTACCCACGTCAACGTTTCCTTGATCAGTGTCACGTCAACTCAACATAAGGCCAGTATATTTGTTGATTGTTGTGTTATTTGTTATCTAGTTGGGGGTATATGTATTATACATATTGTTTATCGATGGCCGATTCGTCGTTTATATAGCGACGAGGGTGGTTGGCGGGCTATTTCTGTGCTAGGATAAACATCATTATATAGCATAGAGATACGTTTCGTACTTACACTTGTCAGCTCGTTACGAATTTTTTTATAGCGATCTCACGATTTGTCGGTACATGTGTTGTGTCATAGTAGTCATAAACGTTAGTTATTTTTGTATCACTAGTCAGTGTTATTTTCTTTTATGAGTGTAGATATGTGTTTACATTACACGTCACTCGTTTTCTCGTAACTAGTCTTGTCTTGTGTTATTATATCCTTTATACGGAATATATTTTTCGTACTATTTTCTAGTATTTACACATCGTAACGGTTAGACCGATATTTATTTGCGCTAAGTTTGCTAATTTTCTTGTGTTATTCTGTTCTACATTATTGTTCATTTTGGAGTTGACATTTCGTTCAACAATTGTATTTTGATATATCTTCTACTCTGTTATCAACGTACTTGCATTTTTTCGATTCCTTTGCACTCCGCTATTTCATTTCAGCTAGATAAATTATAACACGTTTAGCGCAACATGTCGACACTACAAGACTTTATGAATATGGGCGAGAAATCTGGTCTGACCCGTTCGTAACTCAGGGCGTGGGCGAAACAGGAGTTGAAAAAGTTTCAGGCCCAGCAGCGGGAAGAAAGAGCAGAAAAGTTAGCAGCGGAGAAGGAAAGCAAGGATAAGGAGCTTGCATTTTAGATAGAATTAAAAGATAAAGAATTAGCATTGCAAAGAGAGAGAATAGCGGCTGAAAAAGAGAAATTAGCAACAGAAAGAGGGATGAAAGAAAGACAGTTAGCGGCAGAGACAGAAATGAAGAAAAGGCAACTAGCATTTGAGAAAGAGAAACTGGCAGCCGAAGCACTTCTAAAGGACAAAGAACTTGAAGATAATTTGAAGGTTAAGACATTGGAAATGGATCGTGAAGCTGAGATAGAACGAGACAGAATACAGGCAAAGCATAATGATCCAGTTAAGAAGTACCAAGGACTGATTCGTAACTTCCAACAAGGTGATTCAGTTAGTTCCTGGATTACTAATTTTTAAGAGCTGGCCAAATTCTATAAAATTCCTGAACAGGACTTACCTATCTTATTCCATCGACATCTTGCATTGGAACCTTTAAAGGTGATTGAGTTGATCCCTGAGAATTTGCGAACCAACTATAAATACATGCGAGATAGGGTCCTTGCACATTTTACTTTGGACGAGGCTGGGTAACGTACAAAATTCAAGACACTATCTTCTAAAGCGAACCAAACGTTCCTCGACTTCATATCTGAGACCTCTTCTTGCTTTGACAAGTGGTTAAGAGCAGCAGACGTTGGTTCTGATTTCGATAAAATACGTGATCTGATACTGAGAGACAAACTTCTTTCTGCTGTACCTGAAGCTATGTCTGTATTTCTCGTAGAGAATAAATGTAAGTCACTTAGTGAGATAGAGTCACGGGGTGAATCTTTCTATAACGCTCACCGTGACATATTTGCTGAATGCGCACAACCAGAACTGTGATAGGGGCTAGTGCCAGAATCCAGAATCAAAGAGGTAATGGTAAGTTTAAGAAATTCGCAAATAGAAACAGAGGACCGTACGAGAACACAAACAGAGAGTCTGACAGGCCTAGAAAGGATCACTCCACACGATGTCAGCACTGTTAACTGTCACACGGGTCTTTAGAAATGTGTGACCAACATCCTTGTTATCCTGCATACTTGAGAGACATCACATCCAAGAAAAGAAGTAAGATGACTCCTACAAGAAGAGTGTTAAATGTTATTCTTGTCGGGCGTACGGGCATACCAGTAAGTCATGCGCGATAAGAAATACTTGGAAAGAGGCAAGAATTGCGTATGTGTTCTCCAGCAGTGATTCTGACGACTTAGAGGACACATATGCGGCTATCATTCAGACATACAATAATAAAACAGGTAAGGTATGTCATGAGGATGATGACAGTCTCACATCGGACCACAAGAGACATATGCATGAAGCTAATGCAGTATACACTCAGAAAGGTACTATTGGGATCTACCAAGCGTGGGTTAATGGTTCACCAACAACCTGTTTTAGAGACACAGGATCTGATATTGCGGGAGTTAGTCACAAACTAGTAAACAAAAAAGACTTCACACATGATAACATTTATTGCAGAACATTTGAGGGTACAATAGAAACATACAAGACCGCATGGGTCACGATTAAATGCCCATATTATGAAGGTAAAGTATGTGCAGCAGTATTACCAAACCCGTGTGCTGGGTTGATAATTAGGTAATATCCCGAATGTCAAAGATTACGTTCAAGAAGTTACCATCGAACACAAACCTGACAAGGCACTCGCAAGAACCCAAGTTCACATGACGCGAGAAGAAGAAAATACGCAATTGAAACAGGTTACATCAACTGTTAACAAACACGGTGTAACACAAAAGAGAGACAACACAACAGTGCAAAAATGTGTACAACATAATACTCACAAGGTAAAAAAGTTCAAACACAGGAAAGTGAATTCTTCATTAAATAGGTCTATTTCTGTGAGTGTAAGTGAAAAAACGAAAGCAAACAACCTCATATGTCGACGAATGACACCATTGACAAATATCACAAAAAGAGAACAAAAGTTACGCACTATAGTAACAAACAACAGATACGATCTACTAAACAGGGGCAGTGGGATGTTTTAACCATATTTGTTGCCCATGTCATGACCGTAATGAAATCAACCATATCCCAGGTTAAATGCGTCGTTATGAACATTTACTCAGAGATGAAGAAATTGTGCCGTTACAAACATGTACGGAAAGTCAAGAAACATATTGCAAACGTGTTCACACGAGTCAAAATGGATATCACAATCACGCACACAGAAGTCAAGAAATATGTCACAAACATGTACTCACAATCAAAGAAAGATATTACTTGCGCCATTACAAACATTCACTCGCAAGTCAAGAATATTTGCACACAAGCCAGGAAAAAGTTCATAAACTGGTTAAATGAAAGCAAAGAATATTACAATAAACAAACTACACTTATCTTTGCTCTCTCTATTTACTTGGCTTACTTCTGGTACAGATTCACCAAACATACCTCATTACAGCGTATGCGTTACACAGTATACACACGAGTGAAAACTATAACTTTGTTCAAGGCGACGAAGTTACAATATAAAGATTATGGCATACGTGCAGAAAAGAGACACCATAGGTTTGAAAGAAAGAAAGAAAGGAAAGTAATAAAAGAGAAAAGAATGAAAGAAAGAATAAAGATGAAAAGAATGACTGAAAGAAATGGTGGAAAGTAATTAATTATATCAGCATATTTCATTACAGACATATTAAGGTCTGACAAAATAAGTTCTTCTAAATTTCGCTGATATGGAGTCAAACTTTTTCAGAATTGTTCACGCTATCTCAGTTCTACTTTTACAATTCATCTTGGTAAAGTACTTCCGGTTCTTAAATTTTTCAGACACGTGTTGTTAACTTTATCAATAATAGAGAGCTATTATTGAACATGCATGTTGCAAATATATGTAAAAAAAAAAAAAATATAAGCAAGGAGAAACAAAAAAGATTATCAACTCCTTTTTACACCTACTATATTATTAAACAGTGCAGGATGCAATTGTTATTGTATGTACCAGCCATAATTTAACACCATTTCTAAGAAAACCATTTTAGCAAATGGAATCACAGTTTTGGAAAATGTGATCATTATCAAAACAAATCCTACCATTGTGTTTTATTAACATTAGCATTGCTGTCATCACCCTTAGTAGTTTTTATTCCTTGTCATTATTATTATAAGATGTATTTCATGTAAACACCATTCCTAAGGTAATCAATTTAGCACATAAAATCACATGTTAAAACTATTATTTATTATCATTGAGTCTATGACTCTATCACTAGTCTCAGCACTGTTGTTATTCCTTGTCACTATGATATTTATTTATGCAGTTGGTTGTTACTTTGCATTATTATCATAGTAATCACTATTAATATATATGGCTTTGTAAACGCGTATACAAACACATCCCCCTCTCCCACCCTTTTGATACTGTGATTGTTGTCTCTGCTGCCACCCTCAACGTTTTGTTTCAGTTCTGCACCGCCATGTTTATCATCACCGAGGGTGATGGTACTTGGTAGGAGTTTTTGGAGCTGACAGGAGAGCGGGGCGGCAGGGGAAAAATAACAGCCCGATACCATCATGCTTTGGATTTAAAATATTTCCTTACAACAATGTCAATGGAGAAATGTTTAAATGTATAAAATATTTGTAATTTTTGCGCATATGTCACCTACACGCCCACATGCAACGCTCTGTAAAAACACGCACACAAATACTGAACACACAGTACGCATGTAACAACACAAACAATACAAATGCAACAACTACCCCTCCTGCATTGTAAACTAGGATACTCCTTGACAACCCCCCCCCCCCTCCCCCCCCCCCACCCTTTCGAAAATGTTTGGTTTTGATGCTGCTGCTGCCTTCACCGATCGGTTCTAACAAGTTTTACTGCCATTTTCCTCATTACCAAGTGGTGATGATGGTATTGGTGGGGTTGGAGCTGACAGGTGAAAGGGTGGCAGAGGGAAAAAAAATGGTATACTACCGTCTTGTTGTTGTTTGTACCCGTTTTCCGTTTACCTTTCATTTCAAATGTAAATATGTTGAAATAAATGTTGTAAAAATTTGCGCATATGTCACCTACACTTCCACATGCAACGCTCTGTAACAACACGAACAATACAAATGCAAAGTTTTCTTTAACACTCAATAAAAGTTTAAAAAAAAAAAAAAAAAATAATAGAGAGCGTTGATAAATTCTATAGATATTTACTCGATAGAACATTCTTGTTACATCTGAATATTCTGTTTATAATTCTGGTCTACTTTCGTTATATGTCTTAAGGATCTCACTTCTGTTACAAGATTGTGAGTTCGATATCTGTCATATTCCAAGCAAGGACAATAATTTGGCAGATCTTCTTAGTCGACTCTAGATCTTCTAAACAGTAGTTTCTTTTTCTTCATATTTGTCTGCGTTCGTTCATATCGGTTATCAGTTATCAGTTGGGGTATCTTCGTTGCACTCCGGACATGTCCATAGGTGCTCAGATCCTCCCCCCCCCCCCCCCCCCCCCCCCAGCATTACAGCATCAGCGTCCGGTGGCTAATCGTGTCAGTTCTGTGTTGGTTGACGAGGCGCTTTGTTTTCCCGATGTACCTCTCGCGTCTGGCTGTGCCGATTCTTACTCCCAGGTCTTTCATCCTGGACAGCGATGTGGAATCACTGACGTCAAAGTCCTCTGTTCTCGCCATATCTTTAAGGACGTAATAACATCGGCACGATCCATGGGCTGGCCATCTACAGGGGGTGCAGAGCCAGCCAGTTTGTCAGCTCGTTCATTTCCACTCGACTCCCGCATGTCCCGGGACGAAGATGAAGGTGACTTTACGGACAACAGACTTCCGCAGCGATTCAGTCCACTGTCTACGTACAGATCCAGCTTCGACCTTCTGAATCATGCTCATTGAATCACTTAGTACACACACGTTGGTATAATGCTGTGATTCCAGCCATATGAAAGCCGGTGTAACTGCCATCACCTCCATCGTCCTGCTGCTCGTGGTCATAGAGTGGGCACCACTGGATTCTTGAACGGTTCGGCCCGCTGAACGGGCTGTAAATGCCCACGCACTTTTCTGCTGCTTTACCACAGATACATCTGTAAAGATGAGCACTTCGTGGCTATCTGAGTGTTCATAGATGAGCGCGTTAACCTCTGCATTGACAACGGCAGGGTTCTGCTCTCTGCACCGTCTGTCGAGTGTGATAATGCAGGAGAAAGTGCACTTAAAAGCTGGAGGCACCGGCACCCATTCCTTGCCGGGGTTGATACTGGTAAGACTGCAGACCTGTCTGACGACATCTTCCGCCCGACCCATCCATGATTTGCCCCTCTTTAGCCTGTCACCCTTTTCTCTGAATATAGCGTCATGCAGAGGGTGCTGCTCATCTGCACTTATTTTGAAGTATGCACGAGCTCTCCAGATCTTGATCCTGTGTTCCATTGTCGGGAAGTCAAGGAGGTATCTCATTGCTACACAGCTGGTGTCTCTCGTGCAGCCCAAAATGATGCGCATGGCTTCGTTTTGTACCTTTTCAAGTCTTCCAATCTGTGTAGGGCTGACAGTGAGGATGGCCAGGGCATACTCGATGCGTGAAAGCACAAGTCCTTGGAACAGAAGTATTAGCAGTCTTTGCTCGATATTGGCAGTCGCCATGACTCTCATTGCTGTCAAACCTTTTCGAGCCTTCGTTATGACATAATCGACATGATCTCTGAAGGACAGGCTACGATCAAGACTCACGCCAAGATATGTCATTGACTGGGTTCTACTCAAACTGCTCCCATCCATTCTTACTGCCGGCAGGTCTGTTTTCACAATATGGTTGTTTAGTGAGAACCATTTAACCGTTGCCTTTGCAGGGTTGACAAGGGCATCGGCATCAGCACACCATGAGGAAATTCGATCTAGTTCGCCCTGAATATCATTGGCAACCGCCTGTCTATCTCGACCCTGTCGATACACGAGGATGTCGTCAACGAATGACAGAGTCCTACCCCTCCCGTCCAACTGTTGTTCAGTGATCGGCACCGTATACACGTCGAATAGTACTGGTGACAGTGGTGAACCCTGCGGCAATCCTGGACATATCGTTATCGGCTCAGAAGACCAACTCCCGCATCTTAGCATCACCTTCCTTTGAAGCAGAACTGCAGCTATCCATCGTACAAGGTGAGGGTGCACTTTCAGTCTGAGGAGAGTTTGCATCAAGTGCTCGAAAGATACTCTGTTATATGCGTCCTCTAAGTCTATGGCGGCCGCAAAGGAACTATTGTTTCCGTACATCAAATCAAACTGCATTCATCAGTTCCAATGTGATTGCCATGCAACTTGCAAAGGCAAAAAGGAAAGACGATTTTCAAATCGAGTAACCGAAATATGCCAGTGGAGAGGAACAGAGAGCGATTATCATTCTTATCATAAGACTCTTATGTAATCCCTGTGCACTCATGTTATGTTGTTTGTCCATCAAGAATGATGATGACCATTCATTTCATCCAGTGGGGTTGAAAGTATGGAGCCGTGGGTTCTAAAATGGCATGACGTTGGATGAAGAATGATTTGCGCGATGACTTGGATTAAAGTGAGGAAGAGTTTCGCAATTCGTCGACCTCACTCTCTCGCCTGAGTCCATCTGAGTCCAGTGACAAGACAAGTCGAGACGACTGGAGACGAATACAGGTGCAGTGCATGACCAGGGCGCTCTACGTGCCTTGCCGTGCTCATTACGTTCCACAACGCTTTGCAGGTAAACGCGGTCTTGCCCGTTGAATCAGGAATCATTTCTTCCGCGCAGTCTGCCGAATCCTGTCTTCACATGCTGGGTAGGCATACCCTTGTTTACCGCTTGGTTTGACACCAAATCGGCTATCCACGCCTGGTTTAGCCAGCCTCTCACAGCTGTTGCCCGGGGGGTGGCCGCTGTCGCATGCTGACAGCTACTAGGAGCCACAGGCGCGAGCTGGGTGTCAGGCTTGGACCAGTGGGGGATGGGTTCTGAAAAGGACATGAGAGTCATCCTTACCAAAGGTGCTACCAATGCCTGACACCCCGTACCCCCCCCCCCCTCCCCGTGCACTCAACACGCCATAAAACAGCCTCCTCGGTGATTTCTCAACATTTCAGTTTCGCATGCTATATTCTATATTCGAGGAAAAATAAACGATTGCTCAAATATAGCGAGGTCTTAACAATGGGGTAATTCCAGCAGTGCTGTGCACTGTGGTGGGATAGGGGTATTCCCTATCAAAGGAGAGGTAAGGCGCATCCTTCCCTCCGGTAGCCTACGGGACGCCCTTGTGCAAGCTGGTGTACCCGTTTAGCTCCCCGATCATGGTTACGTGAAGCCATGGGTGCAGGTGGTGGATGAAGTTGAAGAGCCGCCAACAGATAGTTGTAGGTTATGGTCGCCAGTTTCATGGCGGTAGGCAGAGAATCTCTTGTTTTGGGGAGACAATGGCTACCGTCATCGGCCAGTATGATCACTGCTAGGAAGGACAGCAAACTACCTTCTTTACAGATGTCAAGAATATCATGTACTGCAATCTCATCGATAATCAGAGAAACGGCATAAATGGGTGCTCCATAGGAGCCAGGTGACTCCAGACCTTCAGCAGGCGAATGAGTGCAAAAGAGTATCAACATTGAAGGTTGTCAACGTCTCAGTTATTGCTCGTTGTCGTGGGTGCGACAGAGACGGTAAATGCATGCGTAAACAAAGGTGTCAAGAAAAAATGCATGTAAAACTAATATTATTTATTTGAAGCACACAGTCGCTTTAAGCACACGAATACATTTCATTATTATACAATGCAAATACAATTATGACAGAATACTCAGCCATAAAAGGCATTCGTGCTTTCGTCACGCAGTTTAGTCTCACACACAGCGCATCGGTAAATCACTGCCTCATTCTCTCAGCTATGGCAAGCTTTCATGTCGAGTACTCAGTACACTCTCGCCAAATTCATACATTTCCTTCCTCTATCACGGTCCTGTCCAGTCTGATCTCTCTAACCCCCAGTCTTGTGGTCACGTGGTATTTGACCCCATAAGGTCCGTAATAGTCGTGCTATGTCGGATGTCTCGATATTCTGGACGTCGTCCTGTCCTTACCCCGTCTGTTGATGACTGGGGTCTCAGATCGTTCAGTTCAAGGTTGTACTGTCACTCACGGACATTGTCCTGTCTATATCCCTATGTCCTAGTCTGTAGATGGATACTCTAGTCCCGTCTATATCCTATCCATGGCATACTTATGCCCTGTCCTTGTCATATGTCCTCTTTCATACTCCCAGGACGCTGACAAAGGTAGTAACTTGGAATGTAAGAACTATCAGTGAGGATGGAAAATTGATAACATTAAGAATGAAATGAGAAAACTAAATATTAACCTGTTAGATATATGTGAGACCAGATGGACAGGAATGGGCATTATAACATCTCAGGAATATATAATAATCTATTCTGGTGGAGAGAAACAACAGCTAGGCGTAGTAATTATAATGGATAAAGAGAGAGCAAAATCGATCAAAGGATATTGGACTGTATCGGACAGAGTGTTACTGGTGAAGCTGAGTGTAAGACTTTTTGATGTCAACGTCATACAAGTTTATGCACCAACAGCAGACAGTAGTGACGACAGCATTGATGAATTTTATAATAATTTAGAGAAGGCCTTCAAGAAATGCAAGAATTCTGAAGTAAATATCATAATGGGTGACTTGAATGCCGAAGTTTGAAATCAACAGGACGGATGCATAGTAGGCAAGTATGAACTAGGGCAGGGGTGGGACAACTACGGCCCGCGGGCCGCATGCGGCCCGGCAACTGATTTTATGCGGCCCACGACGACATTTAGAAATAGACATTTTTACTTCGTTTTTAAGTTATTTTGTTGAATTTTACAGAATTTCATGTACCTTTATGATTGTTTTGAAAGTTTTATTAAATTTGTTTCTAATTATCTAGTTTTGTAAACATTAATTGACCTTCGTAATGTAATGCTTCTTCTTCTTATTTTGTTTGACTTAAATATGTCAATAACTGCAATGTTGCCACTTGTATGAATTTAACTGTCCTTATTAGTTCACTCAGCGGTCCATAGAGCTTATCTTCCACTGTCGTCTCTCTAGGCCAGAAGGTTTCTCTAGACATGTAATTTGCGCAGTCTTTGAGTATGTGCTCTGCTGTCTGCGACGCCAATCCACATGTTCACATGGATGATTCATCAATCTTGAATCTTGTATACATGTAGTTGTGTAATCTATTGTGTCCTGTTCTGAGGCGCAGAATAATGACTTGTTCTGGTCTGTCCATAACGTGGTAGTCGTCTTGAGCAGGTTTTGGTGGCCTTCTGACTGATTTGATCATTTTTTCTTTTGGTGGTATGTAACGTGCACATCAGGCTGTTCTTCTTTGGCTCCTTCCTTAGCCAATAGATCAGTTCTGTCGTTTCCAGGTACTCTACAGTGGGATGGTATCCACTGTATGGTGACCTTATGCTGACTGCTAAGTTCAGAAAGTAGTGTCCTTAGTACTGACAATTTCCCAGACATCATTTCGTTTTTGTTGAGATGAGTTTATTTTAAGCAACATACGCTTACCTTTTCTTGGTCCAAGATGTTTTCTAGTTCTATATTCTTTTTGTTGCTGACTCCCTCCGCATTCTAGTGCACTAGTTTTTGTCTTTGTTTGGTATGGCCATACGCTCTGTTCTCAGGTTCCCTGGCTCCACAGGACATCTGAGAAGGACCTCCAGTAGCTGTGGTTGGACCCTTCTGAGGCATAGAGCCCGGCATTGCACCTGACTGGGGGTCCAAATCAGGGCGAGCACCATAACATTTAGCAGTAGTTGACATATTTCATTACGCGTGATTGCGTGACATCCTGATTTCTGTGGTGCGCCTCCTGGCTGGTTGCCTCCATCTTCAGCATCTTTCCTTTGCTAGAGCAGACTGTGGTCTTACTCGAGTTTAGGTGTGTAGGCACGCACACACATTTCTGCGCACGCATGTAAGTGCATACACATCTAGAGCGTTCTAGTTATTTCTCAGCGCCAGTGACTCGCCATTGCCCCTTCTACTGTTAGTTAAAATAGTTCCGCCACGAGAAGGCCAGGAGTTGGACTTTCGCTGCATAGATGTTGAATGCACGAGTCATTGGGGTATTTATGCAAGGTTGAGCGCTCACCCCAACCCCACCCCTGGCTACATACAGCAACATTTGGAACCATGTATTGCTAAAATGCGAATTTATCGATTTTCATATAGATAAATATTTATTGACATGTAAAAATGTAATAAGAATGATGTTATGAAAAACAGATATTTCTCCGGTGAATAAAATGATGTATTTGCCAGAGAATATTAAATTTAAAAGATTTTTGCTTTTATAAATTATTGGCACTCTTCCGAAAGACGGGTCTAAATAGTCCCGCAGTGAATAAGTTAGGGTTTAGGGTTTATAAAATTATTCACTGCGGGACTATTTAGACCCGTCTTTCGGAAGAGTGCCAAATTAATTACACATTTACAATGTTCAAATTAATTTATTTGTTGTAGTAGTCTTTATATATTTCTGAAATTTATTCTGAGTTTACTACTTGTTCTCCGAATATTTTATTTTCACACACAGCCGGAAGTAGGTTTTTTTTTTCATTTCCGTTTTAAAGTTTCGAACAATTCTAACTGTTCGAATTTTATTAAAACAATGAGTGTCTGTAAGGTGTGGAATGCGCCTGGCCCTGCAGCCAGCAGGGTTAGGATCGGCTAGCCTCTCCCAGGAGGGGTGAAGAGCGAAAATTAGTAGCCTGCCGATGACCCGCAGACTACACAAGTCAACCCCCACCTCCACGTGGTGCAGACCGGGCAACCATGACCGCGAGGTCATGGGCTAACGGGGCTATGGCTCGCCATAGGGGATGGACTCCCTGTGGTCAGATTAGTGTCCTAAACCTGCGACTGGCCTAGCAAGCCGGCAGGGGATCTTCATACTGCTCGTAGAAAAACTAAGAAGTATAAACGGACTGACCCAAACGGCTATCGACCCGGAATGTTAATGGACTACGAGATAGATCAGCGATTCAAAAAATAGGCACAATGAACGTCTGCGGTTTCAATAGTAAAGACGAAGAGCTTATAGAAACAATGGAGAAGAGGAATATTGGTCTGATGGGAATAGCGGACACCAGAACAAAAGGGAAAGGATGCAAGGAGCTCCACCGCAGTTACACGTTTGTTTACTCTGGAGTAGAACAGCAAGAAAGGGCAAGACACGGTGTGGGAATAGTCATCGAACCACGGCTAGCAAGAGGAATACTAGAAATAAAATATATATCAGAAAGAATCATAACAGTGAGAATAAAAGAACAAACAATCACAACATATGTACAGATATACGCACCATGTAATGCAAACAATAATGAGCAAGAATGCGAGGACTTCTACGAAGACATACATGATGTGCTAAATAAAATAGATAAGCAGGACAACATCATAGTTATGGGAGACTTCAATGCAAGACTAGGACATAACAGAGTGGGCATAGAAAAACACCTGGGAGCATTTGGAGATCAGCAAAATGAAAGGAATGATAACGGAAGTAGACTGATAGAGCTTTGCAGCCAACACGACCTCTATATAACAAACACATTCTATAAACATAAAGATTCGCAAGAATACACCTGGTATAAATGGAACAATCTAGATACGAAAAGCCAAATTGATTTTATATTGACAATAAATAACAGAAAGAGAAATATATTAGATGCAAGAGCAGTGCCCAATTTCAGTATAAACACAGATCATAAAGCAGTCGTTGCCACAATAAGAACCATTAGAAGAAGAAAACAAAGAGCAGGAAAATACATGCCATGCGAATCAGTAAACCTAAAAAACCTTAAAGGCGAGGCAGTAAGGGAAAATTATGAGAAAGAACTAACTGAACTCTTTCTAAAATTACCTACGGAAAGAAAAACAGTGGAAGAAGAATGGGAGATGTTCAAATCAAGCATTTTAAATACTGCAAAAATAACATGCGGAACCACGAAAAAACGCAAAACACGGATAAAGAAAGTAACAAGTTGGTGGAACGCAGAAGTAAAGAAAGCGGTAAAAGAAAAAAAAAGGAAAAATATAAAAAGTGGTTGAAGAGCAAACAGGAATGTGATTACAGAGAATACAGAATAGCGAGAAGACATGTGAGTAGAATAGTAAAGAGGGAAAAACAAAAAGACTGGGAAGAGTATGGAGAAACCCTAAATAAAAACAACAAGGAGGCAACCAAAAACTTCTACAAAAAGATAAGTGCAATGCGAACCAGAGGAGAACCCTTTGACCCAACTGAAATAATTAACAGCGAAAATAGAGAACCAATAAGTGAACAAAAACAGATCCTAATAAGATGGAAGCAGTATTTCGAACAACTTCTCAACATCCCATCAGATGTCACAGGAATTCAAGAGACCTACACAGATGTCACCGAGGAACTAGAACCAGACATACTAAAAGAAGAAATTATAGAAGCCATCAGATTAGCCCCATTGAACAAATCACAAGGACAGGATGAAATACCAAATGAACTAATTAAAGCAGCAAGGGAAGTAGGAACAGCTTGATTCAACCATGTTTGGGTAGAACAACAGACACCACGAGACTGGGGAAACGCCATAATTATCCCAATTTGGAAAAACAAAGGCAGCAAAAGAGATTGCACACAATACAGAGGCATTTCACTGTTGAGTCATACTGGGAAAATATTTTGCAAAATTCTTGAAAAAAGATTACGAACTACTTTAGAACCCCAGCTAAGCGAAACGCAGCTTGGATTTAGGAAAAACAAAGGATGCACAGACGTCATTTTTGCTCTTAGACAACTTATAGAAAAATCAATTGAATTCAATGAAATACTCTACTTAGCCTTTGTCGACCAAGAAAAGGCATTTGATAGGGTAGATAGAAACAAGCTGTGGGAAATCCTTAAACAATATGGAGTGAGTACACATCTAACAAACCTATGTAGAAGTTTATACAACAACAGTGAATGCATAGTGAGAGCAACTGGAGGACACTCAGAACCCTTCACCATAAGATCTGGAGTACGACAAGGTTGTTCATAACATATATAGACAACATATGTAAAGAAACCAGCCAAGCTGAGACAGCAAGAATACCGCATGACGAGAACACAGAAGAAGAACCATCTGCAAATCTAACCATTAGAGAACTCCTGTTTGCGGACGACCAAGCACTAATAGCAAAATCAGAAGCTGAATTACAAGACCACATGAATAGTCTAAACGAAATGTGTAGGGAACATAACATGAAAATTAGCACAAGCAAAACAGAGGAATGACTATAACTAAAGAAGAACAAACAGCAACAATTCACCTAAATCGAACATCCCTTGAAACAAGTAAAGAGCTTCAAGTACTTAGGAAGTATAATATCATCAAATGGCAGATCAGAAGACGAGATCGAAAATAGGTGCAATAAGGCAAATCAACTCATTGGACAAATGGCACCAATACTAAAGAACAAACATGTATCAATAACTACTAAGAAAGCACTTTACAACACAATCTTCCTACCAACTCTGTGCTACCAATGCCAAACCTGGACAATGACAGAAAAAGAGAAAAGAAAAATCACAACAACAGAAATGAGGTTCCTGAGAAGAATACTCAACGTATCAAGAAGAGATAAGATCAGAAATGAAGAAATCAGGACTAAAGTGGGGGTTAAAGCTGCTCTAGATTTTATTAGAAAGCAGCAAGTCAAATGGTTTAGCCATGCAAGTAGGCTACCAGCCAACAGCATGCCACAACAAGCAATGATGTACAGACCAGATGGAAACAGAGGAAGAGGCCGACCACGTAAACGTTGGACGGAGGGAATAACAGAATCCATGGGAATGTCGATATACGAAGCCCATAACCGGGCACTCTCACGAAGTTTATACTTCACCTCGACACCGCAAGGTACAAGAGGAACACGATGAGATGAGATGAGATGAGACAATGACTGTCAATAACAAACGTAAGATTGAAGATGAATGCTGTGTTTTTAATGATGAATGGACAAATACGTACTGTTGTATAAAGGTTGGTAGCAAATCAGTTAGTTTGTTGTGTCGTGAGTCAGTGGCTGTCTTCAAGGAGTACAATTTAAAAAGTCATTATTAAACAAAACATTCCGATTTCGGATACAATTTAACAACCAAATGGAGAGAAAGGAGATGCTAGAGTCGGTAAAAAATTTGGAGAAACAGCAAACATTTTTCACTAAACAGTCTTCAATTCCAGACGCTGCATTTGAAGCTAGTCTTGTGCTATCACACAGAATTGTAAAACAGAACAAGCCATTTTCTGATGGCGAGTCCATCAAGGAATGTTTGCTAGATGCAGCAAACATTATGTGTCCAGAACAAACAAAATAAAAAACAAATTTGATAACATTACTTTATCAAGGAGAACTGTGGTCAGATGTGTTGACAAGATACGTGAAAATTGGATGCATAAACTTCAAGATGCAAGTAAACATTTTTTGTGGTACTCTCTTGCATTGGATGAGAGTACCAATGTACATGATACTGCCCAATTATTGATATTAATTCATGGAATAAACACTTCTTTCAAACTCACTGAAGAGTTACTGAGTGTTGAGTCACTCAAAGACACAACCACATGCCATGATATATTCAATGCTGTTACTAACTGTATTGAAAGAACTGGGTTGGTTTGGAACAAGATGGAACAAGTGTTGCAACTGACACAGCTCGTGCTTTGACTGGAAAAAATGTAGGTCTGGTAAAGTTGATAAGTGATAAGATTAAAGCAGAGTATCCAGACCACCCACACATTATTACCACTTCACTGTGTGATTCATCAAGAAAGTCTGTGTAAAACTGTTTTGAATATCAAGCATGTTATTGACCCAGTGTCATTGGTCAGTGTCATCAACCTCATCAGATCAAGAGGATCTAATCACAGACAGTTCAAGGCATTACTTGACGATTTGGAAACTGAACATTCCGATGCCCTTTACCACACCAGTGTTCGATGGCTGCGTTTTGGCAAGGTGTTGAGGCGAGTGTGGGAACTCAGAGAACAAATAGTGATGTTCCTGGAGATGAAGGGCATTGCATGTGACTTTAATACTAACATTGCCAATAAAGATTGGCAGTTAGACTTTATGTTTGCCATTGAAATTATGGAAAAGTTAAATGAACTTAATGTCAAACTTCAGGGCAATGGTGTGTTTGCACATGAATTGCGTGTACATGTAAAATCATTTCAGGCAAAACTCTCACTGTTCTCCAGACAAGTGAAAACAAATTTTGTCACTTTACTTTGCTGAAACAAGAAACCATTTCTGGTGAAATGACTGAAAAGTACAAAGCCCAATTAGATTCATTGATTGAAGAATTTGGATGGAGATTTCAAGATTTCAAGAATTTAGAGCCACAGTTCAATTCCGATTCCGATTCCATTTCAAAAACAAAAATTCCAAATTCGACCTCGTCTAACCTGCTTCATCAGCTGTGGTTATTGTTGAGGTACGTGGTTTTTGTGGGTTTATTTACCCTAATTCTTGTCTTGTGAGTCCTATCTCGGACTGGTTATGTAGCGTTTGTGTCTGTGACGTCAGCAGTGGTCGGCGGCTATCCTTTGTGCTCTTCTGTTGTTGTGGTTTTCTTTGTTGGTGTAGGCTCCTGGCTCGTCTGGCTGCAGTCCTTATAAGGACTTTTCGTTATCCCACTCCAGCTGGGGGATCGGTCGGCGGCTGTCTTTTGTGCATGTTTCCACTTGTTTTCTTTGTTGGTGCAGGCTCCTGGCTTGATTGGTTGCAGTCCTTAAAAGGACTTTTTATTTGGTCTTTTTGTCTCCTTTCTTGTGTGGTTTCTGTAGGACCTTTTCATTTTCCTCCTAACGCCTGTTTTCACTGTTGCGTTTGCGTATCTGCTGCCTAGCGTTTTCTTCCTCCGTGGTCAGCCATGGGACGATTTCACCGTCCTCGATATAGTACTCGAAGTCGGCCTCACAGTTGTAGTGTACTAATGGGTATATCATCGGTTTCCCCCGGAGTTTTTTAGGCTTCTTCTTTTCTTTTTCTTCCCAGCGCCTTCTGAATTCCTCGCGCTTGAGTTCCTCCTTGTCGACTGGGTATTCTGTGCCTCCTTCAGAGATCCGACGGTATAGTAGTTCCCTCTTGGGCGTTGTGGTTGGGCTGCTGGCTTTAGCTTGCTGTTCAGACTCGGTCTCTCGGGTTTCTTCTTGCGGTTTTTTTTTGTGAGTTCTGGTGTGGCTTCTGTTGGTTTGTTTTGAAAGAGTCCCATTTCAGCTCTATGCGATTCTCTTTCGGTCTTGATAATTTGTAGGATTTCTTCGTTCTCCTTCTTTATCTCAGCCATGCGCTGAATCTCTTGTTTGATGTTGAGCTGGATGTCTTTCATGTCGGCCAGCAGCTTCTCATTATCGCTGGTCGGAGTCGTCGTCAGCAGTGCCTTGACTTGTTTCTTCAACTCGTCTATCTGCTTTTGAAGTTGATCTCTTTCAGCTTGTGCTATACCCGTGGCTGTCTCGCCCCTCTGCATTGCTTCCTTGAATGGTGTCTTTGTGATGATGGCGATCTTTAAGACGTCTCTGTGTCTCTGCAGGTACGGACAGCCCAGGTATCTTGTTCCATGTTTGCCCAGGCAGTTGGCGCACTTTCTTTTGTTGTTGGGTGCTCGGAAGTCCGTGTCCAGCTTGGCCAGCGGACACTCCTTGAAGGCGTGGTGATCGGCGCAGTATCGGCATATTTCCGTCTTACTGCGACACGTAGCTCTACTGTGGCCGGCCTTCTGACATCTGGAACATTGCGTGATTCTTGGTATGAATCTCTCTGGTTGCTGCATTCTCTTGTTGAATGATACTGTGGTCGGCATCTCGCTGCCCTCCGACGTCACTACTGCCAAGGTTGTAGGTATCTTGGAGTAGGTGAGAAGCCGCTCCGCCTTCAAGAATCGGATGTGAAGATTCTCTTCACGTAGCTGCTTCAGGATTTCTTCATCTGTCAGCTCCACAGGAATCCGCTTGACAACCCATCGGACTGTTTTTGAGTCGGTGTTTCCGACTCTGGTGTCTTTCTCCTCCTTCTCTGCTGTCTTGATTCTTGACTGTGTTGGGCTGTCAATCTTCTCCCTCGTAGTAGCTTCAGTAATAGCTGTAGTATCAGGCTCTTTGATGCAGCTAGCAGGTGGGCTCTCGACGTTCTTCTTCTTGTTGTCGGCTCCCACGCTGCACTTCTTGGCAACAGCGTGTTTCTTGTTGTTGGACTTTCCACGTGTCATTTTTCAGCTGATCAGGCTTCTTGACAGAATAATGCGACTTGACTTGTTAGCGCTCGCAGTGCGAATGGACGGAATGGACGAACGAGAACGCACACAGTTCAATATTCTCAGTTTCCCTTTTAGTGCAGAAGCTGATACAGCTACAGAGGAAATACAGTTGGAGCTGCTTGACTTACAAGCATGACCTGAAAGAGAAATTCAAGTCAGATGTTTTGCTGGATTTCTATGGATCTTTATCACAAGAATCATTTCCTAACTTTAAAAACTTTGCAGCTAAATTTGTATCATTGTTTGGATCAACATACATTTGCGAACAAGCATTCTCTTGCTTGACGATCAACAAATCTAATAATAAGTCTTTATTGTCGGACTGCAACTTGTATGCTGCCATGCGAATTTTAACAAGTAAACTTGCTCCAGATTTCAAGAATATTGTCAAAAAGTGCTAGCAGTTACATACATCTCATTAGAAATCTACAATTATAGTGACAATGTAGTTGGGTCGTGTTTACATTAAAGCCATTGGTAGATAATAAAGAATATTTGTTATAATAACAAGTTGTAAAATTTTGTTAACAAATTAGTAAAAGTTTTTGTCCATATTGACAAACATAATGTGTAAGTGTATAAGTAAAATAACATTGCAATAATTAGTTATTTATACTGCTCAATAACCTATAAATAATTCATAATTACTTATTGTGATAGGTTGCTGTAAACAAAATGGACAATATATATATATATATATATATATATATATATATATATATATATATATATATATATATATATATATATATATATATATGTGCGCCCCCCCCCCCCCCCCCGATAGCTTTACATTTGTCAATGTGGCCCTCAGCACAAAAAGTTTGCCCACCCCTGGACTAGGGGAACAGAATGAAAGAGGTTGCAGACTTGTACAGTGGGCAAAAGAGCATGATGTGATTATTGGAAACACCTGGTATCAACAACACTCAAGGAGAGAATGGACATGGAGGAATACTGATCGTAAGATCAGAAATCAGACTGATTACATTATCATCAACAGAAGATTTAGAAATGCCTTAAAAGTCGCAAAAACTATACCAACTGCAGACTGCTACAGCAACCATAGATTAATCTTAAGCAATTTACATATAAAATTAAAGAAAGTCAAATATACACCAAGGAACACAAAATGCGATCTACAGACACTGAAGAGTGAGGAGATAAAAGATAAATTCAACGTAGAGGTAAAGAACATATTTGATGCATTGTCCGATATGGAAATATTATTTCAAGACCTCAGTGACCAATGGGAAATATTAAAGAAATCAGTCAACCAAGCTGCAGAAACAACCATACCCACAATAAAGATATTAGGATGCAAGAAATGGGTGACGGAAGACATCTTAACTCTCATGGAAATAAGAAGAAATAACAAAAACAACAAGGAAGAATATTAAGAGATTGAAAGGAAAATTAGGAAGCTATGCAAAGCGGCCAAAAAAAAAAAAAAAAAACATGGCTTGAGGGAAATTGCAAGAAAACGGAAAACCAACGCAACACCCGAAATGCCAAATTAATGCACACAAGAATAAATGACATCACTAACAAAAGAACGCACACATCAACGGGTTGCCTAAAAACCAAAGATGGCAAGACAATAATAGAAAAAGATCAGATTTTACATATGTGGTCAGATTATGTGAAAGACCTTTATGATGATACAAGAGAAGAATATGATTATTGGAATAATAATGAAGGACCATCAATTTTGAAGATGGAAGTTCAGAATGCTCTTAACCATATAACAACTGGCAAGACCCCGGGTACAGATAAAACCAAAATAGAAATTATCAATGCCTTAGAAGAATGTGGAATAGACCACCAGATTTCTGAATGCAATAAACGATGCTGGAGATATACCTCCTGAATTATGTAATTCTATTATTATTGCAATCCCATAGAAATCATGAGCCTTGGAATGCGATCAACATCGAACAATTAGTATAATGAGCCACATCACAAAGATTTTTCTGAGTATTATCATGCAAAGAGTTAGGAAGAAAATACAACCTGAAATAGGGGAAGAACAATGTGGTTTTGTAGAAGGAAAGGGTACAGTAAATGCTGTGTATATGCTGCGAACAGTTATTGAACGTGCTTTAGAAGTAAACAAGGATATACATCTTTGCTTTATTGACTACACAAAGGCTTTTGATAAAGTTAGACATGTCAACATTGTGGATATGCTTGCAGATCTACAAATTGATGGGAAAGACATTAGACTTATAAAAAACATATATTGGAAACAACAAGCTGCCATAAGGATTGATAATGAAGTAGGACAATACCAACCTATTAAGAGAGGTGTTAGGCAGGGATGTGTAATGTCTCCAGATCTTTTTTCCCTATACAGTGAAAATATTTTCAGAAATGTAGAAGACCTAAATGGAATCATCATTGGAGGACGAAACGTAAATAACATTAGATATGCAGATGATACAGTATTGATTGCAGACAATGCACAGGATCTGCAACAATTAGTAGACTCTGTGGTTGTCCACAGTGAGCAGCTGGGGTTGGAATTAAATTGTAGGAAGACACAGGTTATAGTCGTCACTGGGAAGAACGAAGTACCACAATGTAATATACAAGTAAATGGGAATATTCTTCAACAAGTGAATCGGTTCAATTATCTCGGAACAGTAATAACATCTGATGGCAGATGCCTTGAAGAGATTAGAACAAGAATCGCCATTGCGAAAGTAGTCTTTAGCAAGATGAAAAACATTCTGACCAATAAAATGATGTCAATTGAAACGAGAAAAAGAGTGTTGAGGGGATACATAGAGCCTGTTCTTTTGTATGGATGTGAAACTTGGACAATGTGCAGTCAAGCAGAAAAACATCTAATGGCTGCAGAAATGTGGTTTCTGAGGAAAATGCAAAGAATACCATGGACAGATAGAAAAACCAATGACCAAGTACTACAAGAGACAAATGAAAATCGTAGATTGATTAGAGAAATTAGACGTAGACAGTCAAAATTTTTTGGACATGTTATGAGAAGAAATGGACTGGAGAACTTAGTGACAGCTGGCAAGATCGAAGGGAACAGACCAAGAGGAAGACCGAGAGGAAAATACCTGGATGGCTTGGCCACATGGCATGGACGAGACAGGAACACTGAGCTGATCCACGACTCTGGTGATCGAGTGAAATGGCGAATCATGACCGCCCACGCTTTCTGGCATGGCACATGATATATATATATATATATATATATATATATATATATATATATATATATATATATATATATATATATATATATATATATATATATTGCATTGGCACCTTTCCGTCTTGACAGACGATAGTTTGGTACATTGTGCTTAAAAAAGGCTTAATAACTATGATCCATGGCGGTGGCGAGTCTGGCTGATAAGGCCAATTCGCGCTGCAAATGTTTGTCCACAGTGGGTGCATGTGAAAGCATGGTCATTTCCACCATCATGCACCATCTTACGTCTCTCACGCTCTGTGTGTGCTTTATCTGCAATCATTTTCTTCTTTGTCTTTATTCCATTTCTGATAGTTGCCCTCCATGCAACACGTTCAGCGGCGACTTGCTCCCAATGTGCATTATCAATGCTTGTATCAATCATGTCCCGCTTACACACATCTTTGTATCGTAGTAGAGGCCGACCCTGAGATCTCCTACCCGTCTGTAATTCACTAAAAAAGTTGTCCTTTGGTATTCTACTATTAGTACTATCATTCATCCTCCTAACGTATCATATCCATCTAAGTCTACGAAGACTGGGCATGGAACAGACCGCCACACAACCTAATCTTTCCAATACTTCAGTATTTGTGATTTCGTCTTGCCACTTAATACCAAGTATTCTTCGCATACACCGCATATGAAAGCTGTTTAAACGTTTCTCTTGGTGTGAGTAAGTTGTCCAGGTTTCACTGCCATAAAGAAGAGTACTAAGGACACAGGTTTGTTAGACGAGGACTTTTGTTTTGGCAGTAAGCTCCCTGTTCTCCCACTCTTTTTGCTAACATGCTCATTGTTGTTACTGCCTTACCAATCCGGATGTTGATTTCCTGATCTAGGGATAATTTGCTATTTACCGCTGATCCTAGATATGTAAAATGGTCCACTATCTCCAGTTCGGCGTCGTCAATAAAGATTGATGGTGCTCCATGTGCACCTTGTGACATAATCTGTGTCTTCGTTTTGTTAATTGTTAAACCAAATTCAGAACAAGCATTGGAGAATGCAGATAGTAGATGTTGTAATTCTTCCTAAGAGTGGGTCGTAATTGCAGCATCATCCGCAAAAAGTAACTCTCTGATTAGTACTCTCCTAATTTTGGTCTTCGCCTTCAATTTCTGAGCATTATAAAGGCCACCATCTGAGCGTGAGTGAATGTATATACCATCATCCTGATCATGAAAGGCATATTTCAGTAGAAGTGAAAAGTATATCCCAAAGAGGGTGGGGGATAGTACACAACCTTGCTTAACTCCACTCTTGATTTCAAACTCTTCTGAAGTTGCGCCATGAAACTTGATTATACCCTTCATGCCTGTGTGGAACGATTCCACAATGGACAGAAGAGTTAGTGGGCAGTCAATCTTCTTTAATGCTTTGAACAGACCCTCACGACTGACCAAATCGAATGCCTTTGTGAGGTCGATGAAGGCAATAAACAGTGGTTGATTTTGTTCCCGGCGTTTTTCTTGCATTTGTCGCAATGAAAATATCATATAAATTGCAGACAGGTTCTGTCAGAAGCCGCAGTGTGATTCAGGGTAAACTGATCTCCCAGGACTTAAAGTCTGCGCAGAACAATTCTGGCAAATACTTTCCCAACAATACACAGAAGTGAGATACCCCTATAGTTGTTGCAGTCGCTCCGATCGCCCTTGTTCTTGTACAGCGTTATGATGTCGGAATCTTTGAAATCCTGTGGGACTTGTCCTTCTCGCCAGCATAGCTCTATTAGCTGGTGGATCTGTAGAGTGAGTGTGTCTTGCCCACTCCTGATCACCTCTATTGGAATCCCATCCTTACCTGGAGCCTTGCCAGACGCAAGTTCATTTATAGCACTCTTAACTTCTGTTATGGTGGGAAGTGTGTCCAGGTGGTCAAGAGTTGGTAGGGCCTCTATGGTGTCGAGGGCATCATCCGCTAGCTTGGTCTCACTTGAGTAAAGCTCTAAATAGTGCTCGACCCATCTATCCATCTGCTGTTTCTTATCAGTGATGATTTCTCCAGTCAAGGTTTTCAGCGGTGCATTTCTTTGATCATTGGACCACAGGCTTTCTCTATCCCTTCATACATGCTTCTGATGTTTCCCTTATCACTTGCGATTTGAATGGACTCACATAACTTGATCAAATAGTCATTCGCACACTGCCTGGCAACCTTTTGCACATCCTTCCTAGCTTGCTTCAGCTCACTCAAGTGTTACGCGTTGGTCTTTCCTTGTTTCTTAAGAGAGCTACCTTCTTTTTATCAATCAAGGGCTGCAGTATCTGGCTGTTTGCTGCAAACCAGTACTGCCTTTTATGATCCACAGTGCCGTAAACCCCTACCGCTGTTTTATAAATAGTTTCCTTAACATTACTCCATTTTTCATTTACTGTACAATTTTCTGATGTAACAGTGAAAGCGTCTTCAAGTTGCTGTTGAAATTCAAAGCACTTTCCAGGATCGTGAGTGTTAATAATATTAATCCTGGGGCTAGATTTGTGTTTAGCTGTGTAGATTCTCTTTGGTCTCATTCTAACCCTTGCAACAACCAAAGAATTATCTGTATCACAGTCAGCACTGTGGTAACTTCGAGTTAATGATGTATGGTTCAGATGTTGTCTCCGTGTGATAATGAAGTCCAGCCGATGCCAATGGCCGGACCTTGGATGTTTCCATGTAACCTAACGCAGCTCTTTTGTTTTAAAAAAGGAGTTTGCAATACATAGGTCATTTCTAGTGCAGTGCTCCAGCAGCCTTTGCCCGTTTTCATTCATGCGACCGATGTATTTTTCAATGCACACTGGCCATGAACTAGAGTCCTTGCCCACACGAGCATTGAAATCACCGAGCATATAAATGTAGTCAGATTTTGGAACTGCCTTGACCACAGAGTCTAGCTCCTCATAGAACGTATCCTTCACATCATCAGAGGAAGCGAGTGTCGGTGCATATGCAGTGATAATAGTGGCAAAATCACAAGAGGTTGCCAAGCGCAGGGATAAGTCTTTCATTACCTCCAGCTGGGATATCAATCATTCCCAGTAGCGAATTCTTCACTGCAAAGCCCATACCATGTTGTCTTTTTTCTGCCTGTCCTCTACCATTCCAAAAAAAAAGGTGTAATTGTTTTCCCTGAGTGACCCTTCCTCGGCGAGGCGAGTCTCCTGCAGGCCAACAATATCAATGTTAAGACGACTGAGTTCGGCATCAATCACAGCAGTCTTTCTTACATCGTCAATATTTGTAAATCAATCAATCAATCATGTGCCATGCCGGAAAGCGTGGGCAGTCATGACTCGCCATTTCACTCGATCACCAGTGTCGTGGATCACCTCAGTGTTCCTGTCTCGTCCATGCCATGTGGCCAAGCCATCCAGGTATTTTCCTCTCGGTCTTCCTCTTGGTCTGTTCCCCTCGATCTTGCCAGTTGTCACTAAGTTCTCCAATCCATTTCTTCTCATAACATGTCCAAAAAATTTTGACTGTCTACGATAAATATCTCTAATTAGTTTACGATGTTCATTTATCTCCTGTAGTACTTGGTCATTGGTTTTTCTGTCTGTCCATGGTATTCTTTGCATTTTCCTCAGAAACCACATTTCTGCAGCCATCAGATGCTTTTCAGCTTGACTGCTCATTGTCCAAGTTTCACATCCATACAAAAGTCAGTGGAAAATCCTAGACACACGGTTCTTACATTCCAGGTTGGAAACCTTGAGGTTTCTATTTTTCTTTTTATTAGTACTTGGTGCATTGGTATTACAGCCTGCGATTCAGATTTTTTTCCTAGCCCCAAGCACCCATTGAAGCAGGCAGGCTGTGGCGGATCAGTATATTCTGAAAAAGTACAGAACAAATATATCATGTTTAAATGTAGTCACCACTGCGTTCTATACAAGTCTTTCCAGCGCCATAAAGTGCTTGGATTTCTGTAGAGAAAAGTTCTCTTGAGAAAATCTGCATACGTATCACTGGTGACAGTTTTCCCTCTTGGCATGTAGTCCTCTAAAATAACGCCGTGTTCATCAACCCCCCCCCCCCCCCCCTCCTCCCACAAAAAGAGAGAGTCAGCATAAACTTCTCTGCCTATCGCTTCGGAGAGAAGGAATGGAGCCATTCCTTGCACGTTCTCTTCATATCCGACACGTGGTAGTGAACCAAGGTTTCATCTCCAGTAGCAATTCTTTATAAGAAACTGTCACCTTCTGCTTAAATGTACTGCTGCAAAAGTTCGTGACAAGCATCAATGACAATGCATCGTTTCAATTCTGGACCTCATATGCTCGGAGAAGTGCCTGCCAAGCGAGTCAGGGGCGCTCTAACCACTCTCCCTGGTAGGTGGAACCTGTTAGCTTTGGACAGCAGACCATCTAGGAGACGGAAAACTCCAAATATGAACCCCCAAGTTCAAGGTGGACTAGCGTGCTGAGGAACTGGATGGCCATGGGTAAACTGGTCGTGAACGTTAGACGTCTGGCAGGCGTGTGCGGCGGCACCAGGCGTATGGACTCCTGCAGGACATCCCCTGCCTCTTCCCTAGCAAGCAGGCAATGCTAGGGCGACCGTTTATTTCCTGCAATATCCAATCTTTGCTTATGGAATTAATTCAACACGGCAATCGTCGCTGGAGCTACGGAGTACGTACTCTGCGCTTGACACATCTTTCAGAGGCTAGCGAAGACAGAGTGAGAGGATAAGACGAGGAAATGGTGTGAGAAGAAGACATAGAAATAGGACGGCAGGCGCCAGGAGAACGAGACGAAAAGTGGAGAGACTAGGTTTCAACCATGTAAGAGTGGGATACTGGAATTGTCGTAGTGCCAGGCAGAGAGGTCCTGTATTGGAGAGACGTATATATGATTTTGATGTCCTCATGCTCCAGGAGCTAAATACAGACAAATACCATTGCCCTGGGTACGTCAGTTATATAAACCATACTGGGCAGAAGAGACATGGGCAAGGTCTGCTGGTGAAGAAAGGAGTGAAGCATGTGGTACATGATTTGAGCCAGTGGAATCATTGTGCAAGAGAGGTTCGGGGTATACAAATGGAGATTGGTGGCTTAAGTTGGAACATCATAAATGTATATGCTACAGTGGACTGTTTTGTCAGAAAGGAACTCTGGGACTGGCTTAAGGAATTGGAGGAATTACCGGGTGATAGGCTACTCATATGTGGAGACTTCAATGCGAGGAGCAGAGATTGGGACAGTAGTGGAGAAAACCGACAGGGAATTGCCCTTACGGATGCCATGGTGGACTCCGATGTGGTCTGCATAAATGATGGTAGGCCGACTAGAATGGCAATGAGGCCTGGCGATGCAGACACAGCTATTGACCTGGCACTTGTCTCCCAGTCATCAGTCCTTGATGTAAAGTAGACTGTTTTGAATGACCATGGGAGTGATCACTTGCCATTCTCAGTCCTGATCTCTAAAGCCAGGAAAGTTAAGGCTGGGAGAGCGCGCAAGACCTTCCGGTATGAGTGGACCGATAGCCTTCTTGGACGCCTCAGACAGCGGGCTTGCAACAGGAATGTTAAAACTCCTTTTTTGCAACCCCCATGGTGTACCCCAGAAGTAGACCAGGCTTGGAAAGCAAAGAGAGCTGCAGTGAAGCAGCTAAGGAAAGTGCGACAGACACCCCGAAGCTCACGAGAGGAAGTGGACACCGCGGAAAATGTCAAGAAAGACAAGGTGGAGGTCTTCAAGCGCTGTGCTGCAGAGGCCAAAAACGCAAAATGGGAATGTTTCATGAAGGAGATTGGAGGTGATAAAAAACACTGCGAAAATTATGGAAACTGCACAGACAAATGCAAAGAAAAGATCAGCCTATGACAGTGGGAACAATTGATAGAGATGATGGTGTGCACGTGACAACAGACAAAGAGAAAGGGGAGGCATTTCTCCAGAGATTTTTAGAGCAGACCAATCATAATGATGCGGACACCAGGGATGCAGTTAGAGAGGAATTATCTGGCACCATGAAGACATCATACAGGTTGAAGATGTTAAACATATTTTGAAAAAGGCAAACGACACAGCACCAGGGCCCAATGGGGTTAAGTATGGCCACATGAAGGCTTTGAGCGATGCAGACCTGAAGGAAATGACCGACTGCTTTAACCAGAGCATTAGGACAGCATCAGTACCGCAGGATTGGGTGCACAGCTATCTCATCCCTCTCCCAAAACCATTCAAGGATCATTCAAAGCTTAGTGGCTTTAGGATCATCACCCTTCAAAATACATTTGGGAAGGTTCTGTAGCTTCTCACCGGTGCTCTTTAATGTGTATACGAGCAAGATTGCAAACCTAGAAGCACCAGGGGTTGGAAGGATACTAACATTTGCAGATGATATTCTTGCATATAGGCAGGGGAGAGATAGGGAGCAAACAGCCCAATATCTACAGGCAACTGTAGACAATGTGATTAACTGGTGCACTAAAATGAGTGCAGCTGTTTTGTGGTGCTCTCTGGACAACAGGATTGTGAGAGCTGATGTCCCAAGCCTCACGATAGATGGTAGAAGCATCAACAGAGGGAACAAACTGAAGTATCTGAGAATCACATTTGACTGGAGCCTGTCCTTCAAGGACCATGTGGAGACGGTTGTGACAATGTCTCAAAAGGGACTCAATGCACTTAAAACTATGGCTGCAATGGACACAGAGCAGAGAATGCTTTTCACACTATACCAGCACTTGATTATGGACTAGGACTGCTCACTGTCTCAAAGAGTCAGCTGGTGAAATTAGAGCACATACAGAACGAAGCGATGCGAGTCATTCTGGGATGCACCAGATGTTACATCCTTGGTTTGCCGTCTGTCGCAGGCAGGCTCAAGGTGATGCAGGTGAAGGCATACCTCAGAGTAGTTGCTGACACAGATCACCCGTTGCATGAGGCGCTGGACGCCGTTAAGGGTCAGCGACTGATAAGAGGGAAATCATGGATGGCTCAGGCGGAGGATACGATCAGGCAGGTGTGCCCCTTGGAGAACATTAAGAGAGGAGAAGAGTGGGTCAGAGTGTCAGCAGAGCAGTCAGACTTGTGCAGCGTTATAATCACATTGAGCCGGGAGTGCAGGGAGTGGCCAGCAGGGGCCACGGAAGTGGAAATCCAGCAACTAATTCAGGATAATGCTCGCTTAGGTGATGTGATTATCTACACAGATGGGTCGGTGATGAGAGGTAGGAGAAGTACCTGGGGGTTCTTAGCAAAAGCCAATGGTCGACGTTTGGTGCAGGAGAGCCTGGAATATGATACTACAACATCTAGTTTAAGAATGGAGGTGGAGGCGGTCAGTGCAGCTTTCCGCTGGATGGAGAATACGATACACACACACATCGTGATTGTAACTGACTCAGAAAGCATGCTGAGTAGGGTGAAGACAGGCAAGCTTTGTGCAGAGTGGCTTGCTTCGCTTCGGAAGTAACGGGTGACAAGCATCGTCTGGATCTTTTCTCCGGGGCATGCTGGTGTGCTGGGGAATGAACAGGCGGACAGATTGGCTGGCTCGGCAAAACTTGGTGGAATATTGATGCATGACAAAGTAGATGTGGTTGCGACCTTTTGTGTACACCTCGGAGGAGCACATGGATCACCATGGTCTGGCAAGAATGCGACGAGGAGTGATGAAGGGATCTGGCCGACGCTCAATGCTCAAAGGAAAGGCAAGACTGACTTATAATCAGATTGCTACTGGTACTATTAGTGTTGGAACTCTTCACTGGCTGCTGAGGATGGGGACGGAGCGCTTATGGGAATGCCCCAAATGCTGTGATGTCGGTTCCTAAATCAATCAATCAATCAATCCTGGACTTAATTGTTGTAGCACCCACCTTGCAAACACTTTGCGGTACTGTAACATATCATGAATGATGAGGTGTGCTGAACAATGTGCCTCAGTGTCACTCACAGTCAATCAATGGTTTTCCTGTACGAGGCCGTCAAATGTTGCACTCCACTCCGGGGTCACTACTATGTGTATCTGACCCAGTCGGGAACAGTCTGCCACAGAAGTCACACCATTTTGAAACCTTCTACTCCACTCACACACTTGCTACACTGACAGGCATGCATCACTATACTGGATCTTCATTCGCCAATGAATTTCTATAGATTAGTACAGAGGCTTCTAAACCTCTGCCTGTGGGCCACTTGTGGCCTGCCAGCGGTCAGAAAGTTGAACGTGAGGCCTCGTTATTTAATATTATATATTTTACTAATTTCAAACATGCACTCAGAGAGCCCCATCAGTAATTTGATCAGGTTCCTTTGTCAAATAATACTATGACCAGGCAAGTTGAAGAATTAGCCAACTTTTTTCATCGTCAAGTAGCAGCACATATCAAAAATTGTAAATTTTTTTTATTGGCAATGGATGAATCCACTGACATTTCTGGCACCACATGTCACAGTTTTTGTTCGAGCAAAAAACTAATTTTGAAGTCATTGAAGAACTTCTAGGACTTGAACTGATGCATGCAACTGATCTGTTTGAAACTCTTAAGTTGTGTGTTTTTAGCAGCAATTAAAATGGAAAATAAAGAGGGTAGTTATGAACAAATAAAGCTAGGAGTGCGACAGGGGTGTGTCTTGTCACCAGATCTCTTCTCCCTATATAGCGATGTAATAATGAGAGAGATCAAAGAGATGCCAGGAATACTAGTTGGAGGTTGTAATATAAATAATATACGCTTTGCAGATGACACAGTATTGGTGGCGGATAATTCAACAGACCTACAACAATTGTTGGACACTGTAGTAACAGAGAGTGCAAGAAAAGGACTCTCATTGAATATCAAGAAAACAGTAACAATGGTGATATCAAAGAAAATGGTGACACCAAAATGTGACATAGAAATAGAAGGAAAAATTCTTAACCAAGTGGATAATTTTAGATACCTAGGGGCATTTATAACATCAGATGGAAGATGTACAACGGAGATTAAGAGCAGAATAGGGCAAGCAAAAGCTGCATGTCAGAAAATGAAGAGTATCTTATGCAATAAGTCACTATCACTGAATGTAAGAAAGAGGGTGCTGAAATGCTATGTAGAACCAGTTTTGCTGTATGGCAGCGAATCTTGGAATGTAAATGAACAAATTAAGAAGAAATTAGAAGCAACAGAGATGTGGTTCCTGAGACGAATGTTGCGAATTCCCTGGACTGCAGAGTAACTAGCAACAACATTATGTTCGTAGTCAACAGATAAAGAAATGCACGTGTGGGCTTGGTTCATGATGGAGTGGAATGATTAAGCCTGTTATCTGGTCTCTGGGATGAAAAATCCACATACCAGCTGCCAACGAGCCCTTTCTGACGTAACTAGGGGTATTGAGATGCGGCTACGTTGACACTCTTTATGAATTACACACTGATACACCGTGAACACAACTCGTCACCACCGAGTGATAGAATGGCATCATGTATTGTTTCTATGCGACACAATCACTGGGATATTCAAAGTTACATGTACACTCACGACATTTGTTTACACACTGATTGTAGTACGTCCTGCTATCCAGGCTATCTAATCAACTACAATGATCTACACATACACTCTTCTACCCTACTTACAGTCCTGTTACACATGGTCGCATGGCGCCTACATTCACAGGCCGGCAACCTCTGCCCACGGCACACGACTCGACTCCGTGCTGTAACATGTCCACCCGCCTGGTCGCGGCAACACTATTCTCCTCAATCGGTCCACGCTTGAAATATCTAGCGTACACTCATTTACTGGCCGTCGACGATTCTCGGCGTTTCATCGCCACAAGGGATATTCAGTTCTCAGCCGACACACTTCTCTGCTTTCGTGATCTGTCTGTCATGGCTTCCCAACCCCGACTCACTCCCTTTGTCCGTTCGCCCTGCTCGACCCTCCTAATCACGTGGCCTCCTCCTCGCAATTCTATTGGCCACTATCTTTAGCCCGTTACCGGTGTCTTTTCCCTTATCACTCTCCGTAATTATTTATCACTATTACTGTTTCACCAATCTATGTTGCTGTTAACCAGGTCTTAAGTAATCTGACTCATGGCACCAGCGATATAGAACTAGGTCCTTAATATTCGCGGCTCTTTGTTTTTCTGAGTGCACCATAAAGTCGTCTGCTAGAATGGGACTTGGAGGACTCCTCATGGCCACTCTGTCAATTTGGCGGTACAATGTTTTAAAGAAAAATGAATTTAATATTACATGTGCACATCAATAGTAATTTACTGAATTTAGATGTTTCTTTTCTTTTATACGATCACAGATAATAATCAATGCCTCTTCCATGTGAATATCAGCGAAAATAGGGGCAATATCCACTGATGCCACATGCTTTAGTTTAAGATCCATAGTACCCAGCAGTTTGACCAGTTCAAATGAATCTATTAAGGGGTTGAATGATTTTTGCACTGGTTTAGCAGTGTCTGCAAGCCATTTCACCATCTCATGTTGGACAGAGTTGAACGTAGATTAAATCGATCTCAGTGGTTCCCCAGGCTTGTGCAATTTGGAAGGCCACAATGTTGGGGGTTTGTGAGCTCTGTGGAATGACTAACTGTGCAGTTGCCTCACTGATGAATTTACTATCTAAAAGTGACTGAATCTCTTTTTTCACTGCTGCATCTAATTTCTCAGGGTTGCTGGCTTTAGGATCTAAGTAAAATTTGATTGGATTTGATGTCTTCCATTTTGTTGGAAGCATCAAAGATGTGATTCCTGAGATGGTTGTGAATAGCTTGGATTACCAGGGTAACTTAACAATCATAGCCTGGAAGAGGCTAATGATAGTAGAACATTATATACAACTATCAGAAAGAGACGATAGCATTCTTTAGTATTGTGATGAGAAAGAAGTGTGGGAAAGCACTGTGATGACTAGGAAGATCAGTGGGAAAAGAGACATGGGCAGACCGAGAGAGATGATGCTGAATGGGCAGTATGGTGACGTTGAGAAATATTATCTGCAGTGTTGATCTTAAACAGGGACTGAGATCCGAGGAGATACATGAAAATCTATGGTAGTTAGCAGGGCACATGATGATGATGCAGTCTCATATGTTTCTTCAGATTACAAGCCTGAGTAAAAGAAGCACCACAATCATCACACTTAAAAGGTGTCTCTCCTGTATGTGCTCTCTTATGTTTCTTCAGATGACTAGGTTGAGTAAAAGAAGCACCACATACACACTTGTAAGGTTTCTCTCCTATATGTGTTCTCTTGTGTTTCTTCAGATTGTCAGCTCGAGTAAAAGAAGCACCACAAATATCACACTTGTAAGGTTTCTCGCCTATATGTGTTCTCTTATGTTTCTTCAGATGGCTAAGTTGAGTAAAAAAAGCACCACAAACATCACACTGGTAAGGTCTCTCTCCTGTATGTGTTCTCTTGTGAGTCTTCAGATTGTCAGTTCGAGTAAAAGAAGCACCACAAATATCACACTTGTAAGGTTTCTCGCCTGTATGTGTTCTCTTATGATTTCTTCAGGCTGCCAGCTTACAGTAAAAGAAGCACCACAAACATCACATTGTAAGGTTTCTCGCCTGTATGTGTTCTCTTATGTTTCTTCAGGCTGGAAGCATGCAGCAAAAGAAGCACCACAAACATCACACTTGTAAGGTTTCTCGCCTGTATGTGTTCTCTTATGTTTCTTCAGGCTGCAAGCTAGAGTAAAAGAAGCACCACAAACATCACACTTGTAAGGTTTCTCTCCTGTATGTGTTCTCTTATGTTTCTTCAGACTAGCCAGCTTAGTTAAAAGAAGCACCACAGTAATCAGCACTTGTACAGGTTTTCTCCTGTATGTGTTCTCTTGTGAGTCTTCAGATGGTCAGCTTGAGTCAAAGAAGCACCACAAATATCACACTTGTAAGGTTTCTCCCCTGTATGTGTTCTCTTATGATTCTTCAGGCTGCCAGCTACAGTAAAAGAAGCACCACAAATATCACACTTGTAAGGATTCTCGCCTGTATGTGTTCTCTTATGTTTCTTCAGGCTGCCAGCTTTAGTAAAAGAAGCACCACAAACATCACATTTGTAAGGTTTCTCTCCTGTATGTGTTCTCTCATGGTTCTTCAGATGGCCAGCTCGAGTAAAAGAAGCACCACAATCATCACACTTGTAAGGTTTCTCTCCTGTACATTTTCTCTTGTGTTTCATGATCTTTTGACACTCTATATTTTCATCTTGAATCAAAAGACCATCCCAGTCATTACGTTTGTTTGGCATCCCTTCAGAATGTGTTCTCTTATATCTGTATACACAAACATTTGGACTAGAAACATCAGGCAAGTCTCCAGTGTGTTTTCTTTGAGAGCTATAATTGGCATAATCAAACATGTCATCAAGAGACTTTACAAAGCTCTGTGTATGTTTTCTTGTGTTTCGTTATTTTGCTGCTGACAATTCTCAATAGCCAGAGATAGTTTATTGTTTGTATCAATTACAGAAGACACTATTTTCTGACATTTGACAACAATTTTCACTGTTTTACTGATGCCTTACAACTGTTCTTAACCATTCTTGATGCTAAGTTGATGTATTCCGTTCTTTCTTGAATGATGCTACCCCCAGCTTTGTCTAAAATTTTATTGAATCTGTGATTCTTGTCCTCACACAGAACATCTGATAGTTCTTGTTTCACAACCTTCATGTCTATGCTATCATATGGCCACTTTTGTGAGTGCTCTTGTATGGAGAGATAAGGACTACTTGGAGACCATGAGTGTCTTTCTGAAACACAATAAAGTAAATAATTTATATCCTCATGAATTTACAAGGTATTGAACAGATATGTATGTGTAATCAAACATTGCAGCTATAAATCATTTTCAAATGAAAAAAAGATGGAAAATAAGAATGATTAATGTGCTCATGTATGATCTAGGCAGATGAATGATCTACGCTGATGTATGATGTAAGTTCAGGTATGATCAAGGCCAGTGGTTCTCAATCTTTTTTTGCCTGTGCACCCCTTCACCATAAGTTCAGAATGTCATTCCCCCCCCCCCCCTTTTAATATTTCCTCCCTATAAATTCCCCCCCCCCCCACCTTTTACACAGTATATGTAAAAATGGAAGCTAAATTTAATAACACATACTAGAACAAGTCTAGATGTCTCCATAAAATGTGATCTGTAGGTCTACTTACGTTATAAAACGAATTTCAGAAGGGCGAGAAGTACAGAACCGTAAAGTATGGAGGGAAAAACAATATCAAGTAATTTGTTCTTATATTAACGCGACCTTGCAATCTTAATTTCCACCCCCAATATAATATATTATATTAAATAACGAGGTCTCGCCTGCCACTTTCTGACAGCTGGCGGGCCACAAGTGGCCCATGGTTTGGGAACCTCTAATGTATGATATCTTCTCCTTCTCAGTGATTGATTATGGACTAGGACTGCTCACTGTCTCAAAGAGTCAGCTGGTGAAATTAGAGCGCATACAGAACAAAGCTATGCGGGTCATTCTGGGATGCACCAGAGACACCTCAGTAGTGTGTATGCGTTACATCCTTGGTCTGCCGACTGTTGCTGGTAGGCTCAAGGTGATGCAGGCGAAGGCATACCTCAGAGTAGCTGCAGACACAGATCACCCGTTACATGAGGCGCTGGACGTGGTTAAGGGTCAGCGACTGATAAGAAGGAAATCATGGATGGCTCAGGCGGAGGATAAGATCAGACAGGTGTGCATCTTGGAGAACATTAGGCGAGGAGAGGAGTGGGTCAGAGTGCCAGCGGAGCAGTCAGACTTGTGCAGTCATAATCACATTCAGCCGGGAGTTCAGGGAGTAGTCAGCAGGGGCCATGGAAGTGGAAATCCAGCAACTAATTCAGGATAATGCTAGCTCGGGTGATGTGATTATCTACACAGATGGTTCGGTGTTGAGAGGTAGGAGATAGTGCCTGGGGGTTCTTAGCAAAAGCTAATGGTCGACAGTTTGGTGCAGGAGAGCCTGACATATGATACCACAACATCTAGCTTAAGAATGGAGGTGGAGGCAGTCAGTGCAGCTTTCCACTGGATGGAGAATACAATACACACACACATCATGATTGTAACTGACTCAGAAAGCATGCTGAGGAAGGTGAGGACAGGCAAGCTTCGTGCAGAGTGGCTTGCTTTCGCTTCGGAGGTCACGGGTGGCAAGCATCGCCTGGATCTTTTCTCCGGGGCATGCCGGTGTACTGGGGAATTAACAGGCGGGCAGATTGGCTGGCTTTGCAGAACTTGGTGGAGTATTGATGCATGACAAGGCAGATGTGGTTGTGGCCTTGTGGGAGCACGTGTACACCTTGGAGGAGCAAACAGATCACCATGGTCTGGCAAGAATGAGACAGCAAGGAGTGACGAGGGGATCTGGCCGACGCTCAACACTCAGAGGAAAGGCGAGATGGACATATAATCAGATTGCTACCGGTACTATTGGTCTTGGAACACTTCGCTGGCTGCTGAGGATGGGGACGAAGCGCTTATGGGAATGCCCCAAATGCTGTAATGTCGGTCCCTAAATCAGTGAATCCCGGGAAGGTTAACATGGTCAACAAATGCCCGCAGAAGTCGGATGTGTCGGCCTAACGGCGCAAGAATGCAGCTCTGCTGTAAACATGCACACCGCAGTCATGTCCGGAAAAAAAAAATCAGGATGAACGCAGAAGAAGAAGAAGAAATCAGTCAATCAATCGATCTTTTTCTTCTTCTTCCGCGTTCATCCGGAGTGTTTTTATTTTCCAGACGTAATTGCGGTGTGTTTGGTTAGGCACCCTTGGGCCAAAACCCTTAGGCCAACACATCTGACTTTAGCGGGCTTTTTTTGAACCAGGTTAGCATTCCTGGGGGACTCACTGTTGTGGTGCTGTTTGCATCCTCGCTGGTCAAGCTAGAACGGTCGAAGACTTCATGGTCAGTCCTCAAGAGAAGGCAGGGATCTTCCATGGGCATTTTCCGCCATCCTATGAGGTTTCCATAATTGTAGAGCCGATACATAGCGCTCTGGTGCTGGGCTCACCAGGGAATCGCCACGTCCTGCACATGGCTGCTTTAATTTCTCTCTTCAATGTATTGGGCATTTCGTTTGCTACAGGCCGCTCCCACACAAACCAGGAATGGTCAGTCTGCAGACTACCACTCAGCGAGCTTTCGGATCGGACACGTGCCTGGAAAACAAAACAGTCAGAGCTGTTCCGAGCACGAAAGACTTTTCATTCGGACATTTTGCATTGTGCCTGATTTATTTGCACCCTTAGGCCAACACATCCGTCTTTAGCAGGCGTTTTTACGGGTTTGCCTTCCCGGTGTTTCGAGGGACATAAGACTCTTACTGTTGTGGTGTCGACCACATCTCAGCTGGTCAAGGTAGAACGGTCACAAACATCACGGTCAACCCTCAAGGGAAGGCAGGGGCAGATCATGGGCATTCCCCGCCATCCATGGAGGCTTCCATAAATGCAGAGCTGGCACATAGCTCTCTGAGACTGGGCTCACCCAAGGAAGCACCATGCCATCAACATATGATAGGGCAGACATTTGAAAGATGTGTCCCCAGCACACAAGGCCTTGCGATCAGCACAAAGTTACCCAGAGTCCCCAATGGGATTGCCGCGCCCCGTGAAGGGCAACCACGATTGATTTTGAACTAATAAAAGCACTCTTTCAGTGAGGGTCGGAGCTTGGTAAGCATGTATTAGCTCTAGAATTGCCACAATTATCCAAGTAGGATCGTGTCATCTAAGGAACCTTGACTGATTTAATGAGCCATTCGCGGTTTCACTGTGAAACAGTGTGAACTTAGACATGCACAGCTTAATCTTTGAGACAAGTATATGACTACTGGCAGGACCAACCAGATATCTATCGCACAGATGGACTATTCATGCACACGTAGGCCAAGAGTGGAAATCGCTCAGCGCGCTCCCTTGGTACCCGGTGATACACGCAAAAACACTGGGCGCCTACAGATGAGCTTCTATGCTACGCTGGCAGGACTGACTGAGAGTGGGCGCTTATTGAGACTTTGTCGAACAGTCGTACAAAATTGCTCCTTTGCCCGCTCAAACCACGACTCCAGCTTCACGATGCGGTTACATTCTCAAAATGCCTGCCTCGCTAACTTGCGTTAGCCGGGAAGATCCCAATTTGGTGCACCTCACACAGCCATCCGAAACAACGAACGCTAGATGTGGAACTGATCTTGTGAACCAGACCAGCCCTCACTGATGTATGATATAAGTTCATGATGATATAAGCTGATGTCTGATCTAAAGTTATGATGATCTAAGCTGATGTGTGATATAAGCTGATGTATGATCTAGGATGATATATGATGTAAGCTCAGGTATAATCTAAGAGAGGTGAAGTGACTGCGTAAGTGTAAATTAACGGATGAACAGGTACTGCATGTTTAATTCATTACTGACATTTTTCACTTATGAAGTCTATTGTAAGTACGGTTATCTCTAAACAATTCATAACAGCAAGCAATATTGATATTTCATTGCAGTCACAATCAAGTGTTAACCTCCTGAATGAAACTAACAATTATGGTGCAATTTAGTTAGTTAGTCTTTCCTCTTGAGCCTAAGGCGGCGCATAGGGCAGAAGTCCTGACTCTCCATGCCTGGTGGTTCGCTGCTACCTGTTGTAGATCTTGGATATTTACTTGGCCATTGAATGAGCCTTCTCTAATGATGGTTCTACACAGGGTCTCTCTTGGTCTTCTCCGTTTTCTTTTCCCTACCGGTGACCATATGAGGGCTTGGTAGGGGAGTTTTGTCTTGTCCATTCTGAGTACATGGCTGATGTAGTTCCAACGGCGTCTTCTTATGAAATTGGATACTGTATCTTGCTTAGTCTCTTGTCTTATTTGCGAATTGGTTCTGAAGTCTGTCCAGTGGATGTTTAGAAGTCTTCTAAGACATTTGTTCTCAAAATTGTGCAACTATAGGTGACATAATAAAAAAAACAACCAAAGGTGACACATCATTCTTCTTCTGCGTTCATCCGGAGTTTTTTTCCCGGACGTGATTGTGTTGTGCCTGTTTACAACAGGGCTGCATTCTTGTGCCGTTAGGCCGACACATCTGACTTCTGCAGGCATGTATTGACCGGGTTAACCTTCCCAGGGGTAAGCATTACTAAAGGTGAAAAGGCGACCCAATCGCATGCAATGGTTATGATGCAAGTTTCTATAAAAAACTCATTGAGTGAGCGTAGGCAAAGGTGGAGAAATGTCTCATTAACATAAAATGGAACGCTTGGCCAGCAAATCCATTATGTGGAAGTCTGAAGCGAAAGCTTACTGAGTGGATGTCGTCTCATTAACACAAAATGGAATGCTTGGCTAGTGAATCCATCACATGGAAGTCCAAAGCAAAATCTTGCTAAGTGGATGTTATCTGCAGACTGACCATTCATGGTTTGCGTGGAGAGTGGCCAGTGGTGAACAAAATACCCAATAAATGGAAGTGAGGAATTAAAGCAGCCATGTACAGGACATGGCGATTATTTGGGTGAGCCCAATCTTAGAATGCTATGTGCCAGCTCTGCAATTATGGAAGCCTCCTTGGATGGCGGGGAATGCCCATGGTCTGCCTCTGCCTTACCTTCAGGGTTGACCATGATGTCTTTGACCGTTCTACCTTGACCAGCTGAGATGTGGGCGACACCACAACAGAATGTCTCTTGAAACCCTCAGGAAGGCTAACCTGACTAAAAAAATGCCCGCAGAGGTCTGATGTGCCAGCCTAAAGGTTGCAAATAAATTGGCACAACGCAAAAACGTCCGAGTGAAATGTCCCACATGCCCAGAACATCTCTGACTATCTAGTCTTCCGAATGTCCTTCGTGCCTGGAACAGCTCTGAATATTTTTCTTCCGGGCACAGCGACCAGCACATGTCTGAACCGAAAGCTCGCTGAGTGGATGCCGTCTGGTTTGTGTGGGGAGCGGCCTGTAGCGAACGAAATGCCCAATACATGTAAGTGACAAATTAAAGCAGCCATGTGCAGCACGTGGTGATTCCTTGGGTGAGCCGGTACCAGAGCATTATGTGTCAGCTCTGCAAATATGGAAGCCACCTTGGATGGTGGATAATGCCCATAGACTGCCCCTGCCATCCCTTGAGGGCTGACCTGAAGTCTTTGACCATTCTAACTTGACCAGCTAGGATGTGGATGGCACCACAACAGTGAGAGTCCCCTAGGAATGCTAACCTGGTTAAAAAATGTGTTGGCCTAAGGGTGGAGAAGGCGGATGAATCTAAATAGATCAATGGCTTCAAAAGCGAAACAGCAGTGTGTGGCACATATGAGGCAAGTTCAGGACACAATAGTGAACATGGTTGGCCATCGTGGAAGAGATTGGGGCTTGACATGTAATATCCCAAATACAGCAATGGTAATTGTCCCCTTTGAGATGAGCCTGTTGTAAATATTCACAGGGAAGAGACAACTCCTGTAGTGAATGCATCCCATATTCTTTTGAAAGGCTGCATTCTGACAATACCTACCTGAAAAGTAGAAGAAGTCTAAGAATTGGTACGTGGAAAGTATGCACCCTTTATCAAGCAGGGAAGTTTGATAACTTTATTGCCGAAGCAAAGAACATGAATTTAGATATTTTAGGTGTATCTGAAACAAGATTGACAGATACAAGTTATCTAAGGAGAGAAGATTACATATTCATTAATTCTGGAGGAGATCATCACAAGAGAGGACTAGGAATTTTAGTAAAACGAAATTTAGAGAAAAATATTAGTGGATTCTGGACTCATAAAGATAGGATGATACTTCTCACAATTAAGGCAAGACCGTTCAACATAGTAATTCTTCAGACATATGCTCCAACAACTGATTATAGTGATGAACAGATAGAAGAATATTATGAAGACCTACAACAAACACTGAAAGTTGTAAAATCATCAGAGGTCCTAATTGTCATGGGAGACATGAACGCAAAAGTTGGAAAAAATAAATATAAGCAGACAGTAGGGAAATATGGTATGGGAAACAGAAACGACAGAGGAGACCGGCTGATACAGTTCTGTGAAGAAAACAATCTAATTGTTTGCAACACATTTTCCCAACATAACCCTAGGAAACTGTGTACGTGGAAAAGCCCTGGAGATAGAAAAAGAAACCAAATTGACTACATTATAATTAGGAATTATGTTAAAATTGCCAAAACATACCCTGGTGCTGATATCAACTCTGACCATAATCCTGTAGTCTTAAAATTATAAATAAAACTTAAAAACCTAGGAATAAGGACATCGAAGACACCTCAAGTAGATATATCTGCATTGAAACAACCAGAAATAAGTCAACTATACCTAGTTGAAGTAAAAAATAGATATGATGGGCTAATCATTGAAAGTATGGACCAAAACAGACGTGAAAATCCTGAGGATAAAATTAATACAAAATGGGAAAGTGTAAAAACCAGTATACAGATTGCAAATACCACCTTGACAGTGAAGACAAATAAGAAAAAACAATTCTGGATAACCAATGAAATCTTGAGTCAAATGACTCAAAGAAAGAAAGCAAAGAACACTCCAGAGTATATATTAATAGATAGAGAAATAAGTCACATGTGAAGAGTTGCAAAAGAAGTGTGGTTGCAGAAACAATGCAAAGAAATAGAGGATCTAGAAATAAAACACAACTTGAAAGAATTACATGAATGTGTAACAAGATTTACAAAGAAGAAAAATAATATAACAGGAAATGGTTGTATCAGAGGAAAAGATGGAGAAATTATAATTAATAACACTGACATAATAAAAAGATGGACAGAGTATACAGAAGATTTATTCTGGGACAACAGGGTCAATAGACCAACATTGTATAATACTCAAGATGGACCAAAAATATTAAAGGCTGAAGTAGAAAAGGCTATTAAAAATATGAAAGAAGGAAAGGCTGCAGGTCCTGACAAGATAACAACAGAGATGATACTGTCCTTATCCAGCTTTGGCATTGAAACTATAACAGAATTATGTAATGATATATATATATATATATATATATATATATATATATATATATATATATATATATATATATATATATATATATATATATATATATATATATATATATAATACTGGGTACATCCCCAAGGATTTGAAAACATCCATTTTCATCACACTACCGAAGAAGCCAAGAGCTGTTGATTGTGAGGATTACAGAACTATTAGCTTAATGAGCCACATAACTAAGATACTACTCAAGGTCATACAAGAAAGAATTCAACATAAAATAGATGAGGAAGTAACTGAAGAACAATTTGGGTTCCGCAAAAACAGCGGCACCAGAGAAGCAATTATCTGTTTGAGGATGTTAATTGAAAAATATATAGAAGTTCAGAAAAGTATATATGTTTGTTTTATAGACTACAAGAAAGCTTTTGATAGAGTACAACATGAACGACTAATTACGTGCCTTCAAGATATAGGAGTAGACGGAAAGGACATCAGACTTATTAGTAACTTGTACTGGGAACAAGTGGCGTCTATTAGATGCAGGAAATAACTATTCGTCGCCTATAGAGATAAAAAGAGGAGTACGGCAGGGATGTGTACTGTCCCCAAGCCTCTTCAACCTATACACAGAAATAATTTTAAACAAGTTGAAATGCCTGGACTTAACATCAATGGAAGAATCATAAACAATCTTAGGTATGCTGACGATACCAGTGTTACTAGCAGAAAGTGAGCAAGAGTTACAAGACCTAGTGGAACAAATAAACAGGCACAGTGTAGAATGTGGCTTAGATATTAACATCCAAAAACAAAAACTATGATAATTAGCAGTGAAAAGGAAAGGTCATCAATGAACATCACAGTAAACGGGGAGATACTAGAACAAGTAACAAGTTTCTCCTATCTTGGACATATAATAACAGATGATGGCAGAAATGAAATAGAAATCAAAAAGAGAATTGGAATGGCCAAAAATGCTTTCAACGGCATGAAATCAGTATTAACATCTAGAGAGATTAATAACGCATTAAAAATGAGAGTTGTCAAATGCTACGTATATTCAAAGCTACTGTATGGCACGGAAGCCTGGACATTGAACAAGCAACTAGAAAGTCGCATAGAAAGCCCTGGAAGATGTGGTTTTTAACCAACAAACAAATCGTGTCCCTCAGCAATGTCTATCAAGACCAACTCAGCTTAATATTGGTGTGCCTCAGGGCTCAATACTAAGTCTGGTGCTTTTGGCAGTTTATATTAACGATCTTCCTTTATATCTCAATAATACGTGTGATCTATTTGCAGACGATTGTACTATATATATATATATATATATATATATATATATATATATATATATATATATATATATATATATATATATATATATATATATATTTTTTTTTTTTTTTTTTTAAAGCATATCCTTTACAGGACTTAGCTGTCAACACCAGCATCTTTCAGCTGTATGTTGATCTCTTGGCAAGATTACGCTCAGTAGTTTGCCATTGCTTTCTGAGCGGCCGGCTCAGTATCCCGCAAGTCACGAGCGGGGGTCGAACCGCCTCAGCTCTCGCTCCGCTACGAGACCTGCGTGATAAACGGGATTACAGAGAGAAAGTGTTGTCAACCCCACAGCCAGAGAGACCGGCTTTATATATTATATATATATATATATATATATATATATATATATATATATATATATATATATATATATAAATATATAATATATATATATTATATATATATATATATATATATATATATATATATATATTATATATATATAAATATATATATATAATATATATCTATATATTCAAGAGAACTGTAGAAAATTCCTTACAAAAAGAACTTGATAATTTTACTAAACTGAGCAATGAAAACCGTATGCAATTTAACATGAACAAAACCAAATCCATGGTAATAATGACCAGATAAAAACTACAGACACTAGCCATAACTGGGGCACCGCTCGACTTCCGCATGGACACGTTAACTATA
>JACEFZ010020654.1:0-74208 GCA_014155875.1 Cepaea nemoralis | reverse complement strand
GAGGAATGAACCATGGCTGATATACAGAGGAATGAGCTGTGGCTGGTATCCAGGGGACTGAACCATTATATAATACCTCCAAAGGACAACAATCCCTTTCAAATTAATATCCAAAATGTGGCTGATTTGGTCACAATATTATTAATCTGAGGCTGGGATGGGCCTTAATTGTAACTTATCTTCTGAGGTTCAACAGGGTCTAGGTAATGTGGAAAAAATGACTGAACCAGGGCTGACGTACAGGGGACAGAACTATGACTTTACTTTGACAGTTTAGTTTACCATGTACCAAATATTCCTCAGAGGGTATAAAAATGCCTTTGGGAGTCTCCGTGGTGAAGTGATCAAGCCGTTTGACTTCGGGCTCCGAAGGTTGTGGGTTCGATTCTGGGCCGCGTCCTTCGGTTCACGAGCTAAATGTTTTGGAGACTCCTGTGGGTCGTCGCTAGAACTACGGAGTTCATGCTTTGTGCGACGCTTTCCGCACTACGGAAAGAGACTGAGCCATATGGGATAAAACGTGGTGCAATGAAGTCGACCCTGTTGACTTTTAAGCGACTTTTTTGTATAAAAATGCCTTTTGGCTAAATCAGAGTGTAGTCATCAGCACTTGATCTTGCCAAGCCACTAACAGAGGGGGGGGGGTCATCCAAATAACACACAGGGACGTGTCCTGATGGAGTGGCTCAGGCCTCTGGTGAACCGTGAGCTGTTATTTAAAAATAAATTACTTTTATTTTCTTGACCAAAAGCTTACTTATGAGGTCTCCATGGTGAAGTGGTTAGGCCATCTGCCTTGCACATCGAATGTCATGATTTCGTTTCTAAACTCCATCATTTGGTCCATGAGTGCATTGTCTTGGAGACTCCAGGGAATCGCTGCTGAAGGTACGGAGTTCATCCTCTGTGTGATGCTTTCGACAGGCCGCCCTGCGGAAACAGACAGAACCGTATGGAATAAAACCTGGTGCATATAGGTCAATCCTCTTGCCTTGAAATTACTTCTCCTGTTAGTTAAAACAGTTCCACCACGTGAAGGTCAGGAGTTGGACTTTTGCTGCCAGAGTGATGAATGCACAAGACATTGGGGGTATTTTGCCAAGTTGAGCATTGCCAAGAGCAGTTGACAGAGTGGCTAGAATGCCGAACTCTCCTTTGGAGACCCGGGTTCGATCCCTCGGTAAGGTGTGGGATTTTTTTCTGTCGGGGGCTAAAAAGATAATCCTGACCTGCACAGCTCGCGGCGACTGCACTAGCCAGGCGGCCTTAATTCCTCAGACTCAAAGACCTCTCTGCATTACCCCGCAAGGTACTATATTGGCAGTAAATGACAGTTTTTGACAGAGTATTCACCCTCAGCACTGTTCCTCCAGCTATAACAGCAATCTAGTATTGAATCTGTTGCTATTTACTGATGTTCTCTGGCTCCATTCAGTTTTGTACTTTCTCATGAGCAGGCTGACAAGCTCATAGGTATGGCTAATGTGGAGGGCGGACGAGCCATGGACCAGGCTGACATTCTGAATGCGCTACGAGAAGTAAGACTTTTGCGAGAACCAAGTGATGACTGTAAATCTACAACCATGGTCAGACTGCGAGAACAGCAAATTAAAAGAGGTGTAGCCAAATAAGAACACTACGCGGGAAGCCAAAGAAAGTTGATAAACTAGCACAGAACTGGTGTCGTTAGCCGCTACACGCTGCGGGATTTGCTGAGGAGGGGATCCAAGCACTTATGGACTGAATAGTTTGAAGTGCAATGAGGATGGTCTGTCGACTAACTAACTAACTAGTACTTTCTCATTTTCTAGATTCAAGGATGATATCGAATGTGAGCGGATTGTTGTCAAAGATTTCCTAACACCACATGAGGTTTGCACCTTCTGATCTTCAAAACTGTCAGAGGAGTTTCATCAGCTGAGGGAGAGCTTGACAGCAAGAAAGCCCAGCAGCAACTTGTAGATGTAGACTGACTTTAGAAGAGTGTACTACATGAAGAAGATTTTTTAAAAGTAATCCTATCACAAATACATCGTTCTTTCATCTTCCAAGAAAAATGTGCTGTTTTTATTAGGCTTAGTTGACCAGCTGGTGCTGTGGTGAAGGGAGTTATGAATGCACTTTGTAATCCCACATACTGCGTTTGAAACACAGCTTTGGGAGATTTGGAAGCAAACCACCTTTTGCTGATTTTCATACAATGGTATGAATGCCAGTCGTTCAGAAAGCAATGGCAAACTACTGAACTTAAATTTGCCAAGAAATCGCACACAGCCACAAGATGCTGGGGTTGACTGTGACGTCCTATAAAGCATATGCTACTGACTTTTTAGTTGACCTAAGGTCATATACCATGTTTGATTATTTGGTCTGAAAAAACTGTTATGAAGTGTTTTTAACATGTCACTCCATCATAAATAAAGCTCTATGACTGCCTGTAATCATATTCTTGAGGAATTAATGTGACAGTTTTCTCTTACCTTGAATATACATATAAGAGAATTACGTGCTGTTATATTGTGGGTAGCTTTGATAATGTTTTTAAATGTTGCCAGATAAGTTGAAACTTATGGCCAGCTAATTGGAGAACATTCCTGCCTAAACAAATTGCAAATTTTCCAACTGTTGTTCAGATAGTGCCATAACCATGATATACTTTGCTCATTGACCAACAACAATTATGGGAATGTCATGCAGTGGCATAGTGGTTGGTGTTCTTGCCTGCCAAGACAGTGAACAAGTTAGTTGCAATTCTTTTACAGGATGTCAATCAATCACAGCATTGTTTTGGGGGTGTTTGGGATTTACTGGGCACATTTTACGTTCTGTAGTTTGCCATTGCTTTCTGAATGACCCCAGCCAATACTATGGAAATAAGTGCAAGTTTGCAGTTGATTTCAAACTTTCAACTTGGTTGTTGGGATATTGTGAAACATGCTCACTGCCCCTAAACCACATGTCTGGTGACAGGACAGCGTCCAGATTAAATCGCTAGAAGAGGCAGGATTGATTGTTTCCATTACAGCTTCATAAAAATGGTTACCTGACAACTGTCTGAATTGTCTGCAAGGAAAGGTGGAAAGGAAGGGTGCTGGCCATCCCACCTCATATGCCATGTCTTGAATTTATGAAGGTCTAACACTAAAAATTCTTATAATTAAGGGGGCCCAGTTCATTAATTGACTTGTGCCTAGACAGGAGTTAAACTTTTACCTAGAAGAGGGTGGGTTAATAAAACTGACATCTCAAACCAAAAGATTTAATTCGTTTATTTTATTTAAAGGTGCTTGCAATTTCTGTGAAACCATTGTTACATTTAGATTCCTTGCTCATGTTTTTAGTTTATATTACCTTTCTTGTTTTCAGAACAGAGCCAGACTCCTGAAAAATCTGGCTCCGCTGAGGGTGGCACAGATGGGGATTCTGGGTCAAAAATCCTGACCACACTGAAAGGCAGCATGGGAGAAAGAATTAAAAATGCTCTTCAGAAATTAGAAGACAAAGAAAAGAAAAGGGCTGCCCGTAAAGTACAGGTATTATCTATTTTATGAATAAAGTTTAAATAAACATATTATAAAAACGGCCGGCTCCCTGGCCGAGGGGTTAGCAGCTTTCTCTGTTAACCCCGAATACTCTCGTGGTTGACGTGAGCGCACGAGAATTAGAAGTGGTTTCAGACGCGCCAGTGACCTATGAGAGTATGAAGCCGGTCGCTCAGAAAGTCGTGGCGTGCTGATGAGCGTAATCTAGCCTAGGAATCAACATACAGCTGAAAGATGCTGGTGTTGACTGCAATATCCTGAAACAGGATGGAAACGCAGGAAAAAAAAAATTATAAAAATAGAATATTTAATGGTATATGCCACTAAATGCATTTTGTAACTATTTGAGTTTGTAAACAGTAGCTGATTGGCTTTTATTCTCTAAAGATGTCCGAACTGCTTTATTTGTTGTCTCTCTGCAAATTAAATGGAGCGCATGATAGTTGCATTATGTCTAATGCCATAATTTCTAATTTTGTCTTTATTAATGAAGCTGTTTCAACAAAGGAAGCTTTCATGTCATGAAAGATCACAAGACACTTGAAAAACCAGTTTGAAGTCTACTAATCATGATGTCTGTCCTCTGTTGCTAACTTCAGTGTGTATGTCTTTAAGGACAGGTATCTACACGTCTAGGCAATAAATGTACTCATTAGTTAACTTCTTTACTGCCTTCCATTACTTTCTGCGACATAGTGAGCATGAGAGAAATTGTGGACATGAAGGAATACGGAGACATAAAGGATAGAAAGAAAGAAACTGCCAGTAGGTCAGCATGGCCGAATGGATAAGAACGCATGAACATCCCATGTGCTGATGCTGAGGTAAGGGGTTCAAACCCTACACCGGACAGTTGGACTAAAATTGTCCTTGACTTGGGGACATTAATTACAAGTACCTCTGAAGTCAGAGTGGGTTCGTCTGATGGTGAGGGATACTGTTAATAGGTAAAAGCTCATCCACACACAAAATTCAGTCCATCACTACTGGAAGTAGTGTATATGGACTACGCTTGAGTTCAAAGCAGTGAGCACCAAAAAAAAACAAACTGCCAAAGGTAAAGATTGAGTTTGCTCAAAGTATCAGGTACTAACAGTCTAGGATAGATACTAAAAGCAGACTTGAATCAAAAGTGACCTGGAATTAGCCATCTATTGCAAAGAGAAAAGGCAGGATGTGTAGACCTTGATAGACTTCATCACAGCAGAGACCATAATTGATATTTTTATAACTAACTAGATGACCTGTCCCGGCTTCGCTCAGCCCCTGGTGGGGAGCACCTCATTTAATTCATATTCGGCCCCTGCTCCCGTTACCAAAGCGGGGAGCATCTCATTTAATTCATATTCGGTCCCTGCTCCCAGTCCCGTTCCCCCCCCCCCCCCCCCCCCAAAAAAAAAGACGACACGGCCCGGCTTCGCCTAGCTCCTGGCGGGGAGCATCTCATTTAATTCATATTCAGCCCCTGCTCCCGTTCCCCAAAAAGACGACCCGCCCCGGCTTAATTCATATTCGGCCCCTGCTCCCGTTCCCAAAAAAGAAGCCTGGCCCGGCTTCGCCCAGTCCCTGGCGGGGATCGATCTGTCTGACTGTCTGTCTGTCTGTCCGTCCGTCCATCCATCTGTCTGTCTGTCTAATAATTTATTGGTTGCAGTTAGAACAACCTTAGATAAATGAAGACCAACTTACAAAAAGCATTAGTAAGAGCACTTAAAAGTTCTTTACATCTTCCCCCAACAATTAACTTGGGTAAATGGAGCGGCATCAGCAGCAGTAGAAGAAGAAAAAGAAGGAGGAGGAGGAGGAAGAGGGAGGAGAAGGAGGAAGGAGGAGGGAGGGAGAGGGAGGAGGATGAGGAAGGAGGAGGAGGGTGAAGAGGAGGAGGATGGGGGAGGGGAAGGAGGAGGAGGGGGAGGATGAGGGAAAGGAAGGGGAGGAGGAGGAGGATTATAACGCATATGCCTGTAGATAACTGTAGCGAAAAGGTCCACCTATTTGAGAAATACGCAACAATTTTACATATATAGCAATACTATTAAAAGTTATGCCCCCTCGCTATATATAAATTATAATGTAAATTAAAATATTAAATAATATTAAGTAAATAACTGTTTGTACACTAACAAACTATGGCAGTTGGCAGCACCAGAATGAGAAGAAGACGTGTAGAAAATTTCGTCTCAATCGGAAGGACCGTTCGCGAACACATAAAGGACATACAGACAGACAGACAGACAGACAGACAGACAGACATTCTATTTTATATATATAGATAACATTAAAGTGAATTACATGGGTACTTCATTTGGCATTCTAGAATTTAACTAAACAATTTCATCTGCATACATCATTTCTGATGATCTTGGCATTTCTAACCTGCATTTAATTCACTCCTGCTTTTTCTGTGACAGCACCACATTTTGAATTCTCTGGATGTGTGCATGCATGCATGCATGCATTCATGCGTATGTTTGCATGTGTGTATGTATGTGTGTGTGTCTGTGTAAAAATGTGTGTGTCTGTCTGCCTGCCTGTCTCATAGCAGTGAAATATGAATTTGTTTATGTTTGGTAATTGTTTACAACATTTATTTTACAATGATTTTATTTTGCTTTCAATGTTAGTGTAACATTCATGGTAGATAGCTCCAGTGTGAAAGATTAGTGATTGTAAGGACCGAATGTAAGACAGGCCTGTGTGCCCAATTTGTGATCCTTTGAAAATAAAATTGGTTTGTTCATTCATTCCTCCAGCCATTCATTATTCATGGTCCTGTGACGGTGAAACATGATATTTCCAGATGGATGAACTGTATGCATGCAAACCTCATGATGATTGATCTATATGTTGTTTGTCCATCAAGAATGATGATGACCATTCATTTCATCCAGTGGGGTTGAAGGTATGGAGCCGTGGGTTCTAAGATGGCTGATAAGGCCTATTTTGGCTCGAAATGTTCTTTGACAATTTTAAAAAAAAATTAAGTTGCATGTCCTTCACAGGACGTAGCAGTCAACCCCAGCATTTTCGCTGTTCGTGATTCCTGGGCAAATTTTACGTTCATTAGTTTGCCATTGCTTTCTGAATGACCGGCTCCTATACCTTTTTCGAAAAAACCAGCACCGCTGCGTTTCGAACCCGGGTATACGGGCTCACAAACCATATGAACAAAGAAAGCTTGACGTTTCTGGAGGAGGATTTCCTGCAGTGGTCTTTCTGTCCTGCCGTTTCTTTACAGCTCTTGCAGTCCTGGTTGCCTCACACATGACTGCACCCTTGTGTAATGATGCACGCCTCGAATTTCGGTCTCTGGCTGCAGTCTCCCAGGTGTCATGATGAATTCCAAAAGCATTCAGAGAGATTTTCAGTGTCTTTAAAGCGTTTCCTCTGGCCACCTTGGGAGCGTTTACCACAACGCAGTTCGCTGTAAAAAATTCGTTTAGGGAGCCTGTGATCTGGCATGCGAGTCAAGTGACCAGCCCAGCGAATCTGATTCTTCATCAGTAGAGTGTGGATACTGGGCATGGACGCTCTTTCTAGGACTTCAGTGTCTGGGATCTTGTCTTGCCATTTAATCTTCAGTAGCTTCCTTAGGCAGACTGTGTGGAAGTGGTTTAATTTCCTAGCGTGTCGCTGATAAACAGTCCAGGTTTCACAAGCATATAGCAGTGTGGATAATACAACTGCTTTGTAGACTTTTAGCTTTGTTTGCAGGCTTATTCCAGTTCTGTCCCATACATTCTTGTACAGTCTGCCAAAGGCCACACTGGCCTTGGAGATTCTTGCATTCACTTCGTCATCAATTGTGGCAGCTTGTGACACAGTGCTGCCAAGATAGGTGAATTTGTCCACAACACTTAGTCTATGACCATTCACTTTGATATTCGGCACAGTGTGATTATTCCCTGGAGCTGGCTGGTACATAACTACAGTCTTCTCCAAGTTGATATTGAGCCCAAAGTTGGCACAGGCATGTGAGAAAGCTGTAACATTATGTTGCATGTCCGCCTCTGAGTTGGCGTATAGAGCGCAATCATCAGCAAACAGGAGCTCTCTGACGGTGTCGCTGTTAATTTTGGTTTTAGCTTTCAGCCTTCTGAGATTGAATAACTTTCCATCCATACGGTAGTTGATGTCTATTCCAATGTCGTCGTTCTCGAAGGCATTCATCAACATGGCTGAAAACATGAGGCTGAACAGTGTTGGTGCCAGGACACATCCTTGCTTCACTCCATTGGTGACAGGAAAGGGCTCAGACAGTTCACCATTTTCCTGTACTCTTGCCTGCATGCCATCATGAAATAGCCGCACTATTTGGACAAACTTTCGTGGACAGCCATATTTTGCCATGATCTTCCACAGTCCTTCTCTGCTGACTGTATCAAAAGCCTTGGTAAGGTCAATGAAAGTGGAGAACATTTCGCAGTTCTGTTCCTGACATTTCTCTTGCAGCTGCCTTGCAGCGAAAATCATGTCAACAGTTCCACGTTCTTTTCTGAAGCCACATTGACTCTCAGGAAGAAGACCTTGATCGAGATGGGCCTGTGAGGCGATTGAGAAGAATTCTGGCGAGTATCTTCCCTGCAATTGAAAGCAAGGAGATGCCTCGGTGGTTGTCACAGGATTGGCGGTTTCCTTTACGTTTGTAAAGGTGGACTATTGACGCGTCCTTGAAATCTTGTGGCATGGTCTCGTTCACCCATATGTTTGTAAAGACTTGGTGAAGCTGCTCTGTTAGGACCGGCCCACCTGCCTTGTATATCTCTGCTGGGATGGAGTCAGGACCAGGTGCCTTGCCGCTGGAGAGTTGCTGGATGGCTTTGTTTACTTCCACTATGGTTGGCAGGTCATCAAGTGTCTCATTGGTGGGAACTTGAGGAAGGCAGTTGATGGTTTCATCATCGAAGAAGGAAGTTGCATTTAAGATGTTGCTGAAATGCTCTGCCCAGCGTTGAAGGATTTCTTTCTTATCGGTGACCAATGTTCCCCCATCTGCACTGAGGAGGGGAACTATGCCTGGTGATGTAGGACCATAGACCGCTTTCAGTGAGTCGTAGAAGTTTTTCATATCATGTCTGTCAGCAAAGCCTTGAATTTCATCAGCTTTGCTGCTCAGCCAGGAGTCCCGCATGTGCCGAAGTTTCTGCTGCACTACTCTCTGAATGTTCTTGAAGGCATCTTTTTTTTATGTTGACTTCGGGTCATTCAAATGTGCCTTGAGGAGAAGATGTTTCTCGGCCAGCAATTGGTTGATGTCTTCGGAATTTTCATCAAACCAAGTCTTTATGCTTTCGGGGGGCTGGACCCAGGATTTCCATAGCAGTGTTGTAAATTATGTCCTTTAGGGCTCTCCACTCTGTTTCTGTATCCTGTTTAGCATGCAGCATTGGGCTTGAGGCGGTCTTCCAGCATATTTTCAAACGACTGCTGCATTTTCTTGCTGTTTAGGCGGGTGACATTTAGCTTTTTTTTTTTTTTTGCATTTTTCACCCCTTGAGGACGCCGTGGTGGCCTGATGTGAATGTTTATTTTCGAGACAATGAGACGATGGTCTGTCCAACATTCGGCACCACACATGGATTTTGTCACCCGAACGTCTTGTCTGTCACTTCCTCCTGACGATGACATAGTCAATGAGGTGCCAGTGTTTCGAGCGAGGGTGCATCCACGATGTCCTATTTCTCATGGGGAGACGGAAAATTGTGTTGGTAATCAGGAGATCGTGTTCGGCACATGTCTGAAGGAGGAGGAGTCCATTGCTGTTACAATTTCCGACTCTGTGCTTTCCAATAATGCCACTCCAAGAGGTGGTGTCCGTGCCTGCACTGGCATTGAAATCCCCAAGGAGTATAAGTTTGTCTCCTGTGGGGACAGATGTTAATACATTGTGCAGGTCCTCATAGAACTTGTTCTTGACATCATCTTCGCTTGGTCATAGTTGGTGCGTAGACACTCACAATGGTTGCATGCTTCCTTCCATTCAGCAGGGGCAACTTAATGGTCATGAGCCTGTCGTTTATAGCCTTTGGAAATCCAGCTAATTTGCCGACCAGGGCCGACTTAATGGCAAATCCCACACCGGATTGGCGTCTTTCCTCGCTTTTCCTTCCACTCCAGAAAAATGTGTAGCCGGCACCTATTTCACAGATTTGGCCTTCTTCTGCAAGTCGTGTCTCGCTCAAGGCTGCAATGTCGATGTTGTACCTGCCCAGCTCTCTCCCAATCAGTGCTGTTCGTCTCTCTGGACCCGACGCGCCGTCTCTGTCAAGTAGGGTGCGTACATTCCAAGTTCCAATTGTTAAGGGAATATGGTTTCCTCTTTTAGCTTTACTTGTTTTATCTTTGTTTGTATGTCGACCGCAGTTAGGGTACCCACCAACCGCGGCTAGCTGGTTAGGTAGTGATGGAGCAGACAATGTTTAGGGCACCTTTTCTAGCCCCTTCCTCATGCTATGGAGGTGAGCAGTGTGTTCCTATAGAGGGCTGCTCAGTCGCTCAGGGGGCTGCCGAATCCCACTGCTGCTCCGGTCAGTAGAAGACGACCATATGGCCTGAGCCGCCTGTGTGCAGGTCTGCGACTACGGCTGCCAGCGTACCCACGCCTGCCGCTTCGCCGCTCGCCCATCGCCACAGGGCTTGAAGGTGATATATGACGTTGGATGAAGAATGACTTGCGCGATGACTTGGATTAAAGTGAGGAAGAGTTGCGCAATTCGTCGACCTCACTCTCTCGCCTGAGTCCATCTGAGTCCAGTGGCAAGACAAGTCGAGACGACTGGAGACGAATACAGGTGCAGTGGATGACCAGGGCGCTCTACGTGCCTTGCCGTGCTCATTACGTTCCACAACGCTTTGCAGGTAAACGCCGTCTTGCCCGTTGAATCAGGAATGATTTCTTCCGCGCAGTCTGCCGAATCCTGTCTTCACATGCTGGGTAGGCATACCCTTGTTTACCGCTTGGTTTGACACCAAATCGGCTACCCACGCCTGGTTTAGCCAGCCTCTCACAGCTGTTGCCCGGGGGTGGCCGCTGTCGCATGCTGACAGCTACTAGGAGCCACAGGCGCGAGCTGGGTGTCAGGCTTGGACCAGTGGGGGATGGGTCCTGAAAAGGACATGAGAGTCATCCTTACCAAAGGTGCTACCAATGCCTGACACCCCGTACCCCCCATGATGATTATGAAAATCCAGAAGACACTGCTGCTATTAAAGAAGCTCAAGAAAACATGGGAGATTATAAATTGAAGACGGCAGCTAATTATGTTGTCCCTGACCATTTAAGAATGAATGTGGAAAAGGCCAGAGGAAGACTTTTCATGCTTCAGGAGATGGTCTATTTATGGTTTTTAATTAATCTATTGTCATCATTATTATCACCATCATAATTATCATTAAAATTATCATCTTAATAATTAATTCCAGCTTTAAATTTAAACTAAATAATTTTCATTGTTTTTCCCCCACTTCTATCGATGGTATCCTGTTTAGTTAGTTAGTTAGTTAGTTAGTCGACAGATCATCCTCATTGCACATCGAACCATTCATGTCCATAAGTGCTCGGATCCCCTCCTCAGCAAATCCCACAGCGTGAAGCGGCTAACGACACCAGTTCTGTGTTGGCTTATCAATCTTCTTTGGCTTCCTGAGTAGTGTTCTTGTTTGGCCACCCCTCTTTTAATTTGCTGTTCTCGCAGTCTGGCCATGGTTGTAGATTCACAGTCATCACTTGGTTCACACAAAAGTCTTACTTCTCGTAGTTCAGAATGTCAACCTGGTCCATGTCGCGTCCGCCCTCCACAGTAGCCTGACCTGCGAGCTTGTCAGCCGCTCATTTCCTTGTACTCCTGCATACCCTGGCACGAACATGAAACTAATCTTTGCCAGCCGAGACCGCTCCAGAGGCAGCAACCATTCTCTTCGGATCGACCCCTCCTCTATCCTCTTGATCATGTTCATTGAGTCGCTAAGGAAACATGCCCTAGTGAATGTCTGTGTCTCGGGCCATGTTATTGCTTTACTTACTGCCATGACTTCCATAGTCAGGCTACTTGTGATTTCAGTGAAAGCACCAGAGTCCTCCTTCACAATTCTCCCTCCGGCCCGAGCTGTAAAGGCCCATGAGCTTCTCACATGTCGGACGACCGATCCATCTGTGTAGATGACCGCATCACCGTCTAGCGAATTCTCGAAAATCAACGCTTGTACTTCAGCCTCCACAGCAGCCGGACTTTCTTGTCTGCATTTTCTATCTGAAACTGAAAAGGATGTGCAGAAATCTGTTGGCACTTGCACCCACTCCTCGCCAGGTTCTAAGTCCTCAAGTGAACACACCTGTTGAAGAATGTCTTCGGCTTGACCCATCCACGACTGTCCTCTTTTTAACCTGCTGCCCTTCATCTTCCTAATGTCACTATGCAGTGAATGTTGTGTGTTTGCGTTAACTCTGAGGTAGGCGCGTGCCCTGCAAACTTGTATTCTCTCTTCAATGGTGGAAAATCAAGAAGGTAGCGCATCGCCCTGTGTCACATAATAGACCAACGTGATTTAACCAGTGATGAGAACAAAAGGCGTTCTGAATTAACGGCATGTTCGAGGCCAAAGGTTGTTTCAACAAATCCAGAAAATGTAACTGCACGTGTTTACATCTGATCGACGGATTGGGAACACTCGGTGGTGAGTGAGACGGGTCCCTGCATCGCTTTGACAGTTTGTCAACATTCGAATACAGATGGAACCCGTCGGATCCTGGTTGCAATCGGATGTCAGCCATCACAGGTCGGGCAGAGTTAACAGCTGCAGATGTGTAGGGGAAGTGAGTGAGATGACTCAATACACCACTTTGATAGTTTATAAACAGGTCGGATTGAAAGCGGAAGTACTCAGCTCGGAAGAAAACAGTCCATCTGTCATATAGAGTTTCCGGACATCACGCAGATTGGCAGATTGCTATTGACAACTGTTGTTGGGATCATACAGTAACTCGCTAGCTTGTTGGGGATGTCAAAACAAGTGATGACAACTCTGACAGTGACTAAGCCAGGGAGGATAGATTCTTGACAATGGATGATTGCCCAAATAACACCTGTGTGGACATAATGAATACCGTCACGTGACCAATTTTAGGTTTTGCCATAAACCATGATTGGGAGAAACAGTGTTGACCAAAAACCGTGGATTATGATGGACGTGTTTGTGGGAGAGCTCTACAGTGTTAGATTAATTTAATATTAACTAGCATGTGTCGTTATGGCAAAGTGTAGCAGCCATCCCGGAATGAGGCGGTTTTGCATAAGGTAGTCAATATAGTCTATTTAGGCCTATTTAATATAGGCAGTAGTCTTGTTAAAACTAGAGTGTGATGATTAGCACTGTTAGTTGAAAATAGATTAGTGAAGTGTTGATAAGCTTTACTAGTTGAGAATTGAGTAATGAGGGATAATTGGGATATTCCAGTAGGTGTCTCTGGTGGGCGGGGTTCCGCATTCTGTTTGTTGATTTTTTTTCTTGTCTGGGCCTGATGATAACCAATGTGTTGAGTCATCTGTCCCTGACAGAGTTGGGTTCATTGTATTTTGCTGAGCAAGTGCCAATGGCCACGATAATCTAATAGAGATCAGTGACGGGGCGGCTATCACCAGTTGTATGATCTATTTTACAGGTTCCCTCTGGTCGGGATGAAGCACACAGAATCATTGAAAAATCCGATCCCGGATAAGTTATGATGCAGAAAGATTGACCAGCCACCTTCTAAATGGGTCGGTGCTAGAAGAAGCTGATACACATGGCTCAGTGGAACTGAATGGTAGAAGTATCCTACAGGATAAGTACCGAATGAGTTGTAGGTCATACCAGTTTTTAACACACCAGTAGTGATGGATGTTCAGTCCACGTATAACGATAACAGTAGCGACTGATGTTCACTTTGGAGGAAAGATAACATTTAAGTGTAGTTGTTCCACGTATCAAGGAAATCAGAACTGTCAGACAATATCTAGTAAATAAAGCAAGCCATTTTAGTCTAGATACAATGACTGTGTAAGAGTGAAAACTATAGAACCTATCGCAAGAAGAAAACGTCATGTTCATAGGACAGTGTTCCATGTTTTTTTCACTGCGCCGGAATTATGAAGCCTGAGTTTCTATAAACTATTAGGAACAGTTGTGTTAGGAACAATAATAGTATTTTTCACGGATTATATTTGAATGGGATTCAGATCTCATGGTCATCAGAGCTCCTGGAGGAGGACATGTCTGGAGAGAAGGACACGACTTCGGTGAGGTCCATTGTGATGAGTCTTGTGATGTCGTGTGATCCTTGCCATGATGAGTGGACTCTGAACATGAACTCTGTGGTCTGACCTATACATTTACATTAGAATACACGACACACATTTTCTTCGCATACACGTCTCATATACGTTACACTTTTCTTTTAATAAATTAATCTTTATTAATTTTTAGAAGCAAGAGTTGTTGAATATGTTGCGTTGGGGGAGAATGAGAGGGGGCATAGTACGACAGTGAGAGAGTGATAGGAAAAGGTGTCCATGGGCTGATGGAGTGTGTTGGACGGAAGCTGGTGGATTCTCCAGGATATTGATAGGGAAAAAATATTATAATGTGGGTGTTGACTCTCCTCACTCCAGGGACGACACTTTAAAGGAGGACACGACATTATTGGGGGCTCGATAACGGGATCTTTGGACAGCGGGATCTCTCGTAAACGGAATCCTTGGACAGCGGGATCTCTCGTAAACGGGATCCTTGGACAGCGAGATCTCCTGCAAGTGGGATCCTTTGACAGTGGGACCTTCTGACAACGGGGTCTTTTGACACGGGATCCTTAGTTATAAAACGGAGATATCATATTGGAGAATCCAGCTAGAGTGAATGTGGATAGGGGTTAGGACAAATATCTTACCTGTTCACACTTCACACGTCTGCATAGGTCTGTGGTCCTGATTCTACTCTTTTCACTGAGTGAATGTGCTGTGTGTGGTAATATGTAGATTTATAGTACTTGTTCATATATCTGTATAGTAATTTGCAGTTATATTGTACTCGACCTGCTAGCTTACCTCTCTGTAAAATGGCCACTCCTAAACTAAGCACAGCAGAATTAAAGGCAAAGGGGGAAGACATGGGATTGTCGGGTTCTGCTCTAACGGATTACATACAGGAAGTGGAGAGAGAGTATCGTCAAGCAGAAAGGGAAGATCGAAAGGCCGAGTTGGAATTGAGAAGGATGGAGTTGGAACAAGAAGCTAGGAAATTGGAAGCAGAGCAGGCTGCTAGGAAACTTGAAGCTGAGCAGGCTGCTAGGAAACTTGAAGCAGAGCAGGCTGCTAGGAAACTTGAAGCTGAGCAGGCTGCTAGGAAACTTGAAGCTGAACAGGCCGCTAAGAAATTAGAAGCTGAACAGGAAGCACAGAAAAGGGAGCACGAGTACCGGATGCGGGAACTCGAGCTCAAGAGGCAATCTAATGGAGAAACTGAGGGAGCAGTTGGAGGTTCCTCCATCCCAGGCTCAACCCCAGCAGGTGGACATGGTTACCATGCTATGAAGTTTCCGCTAGCGGTCTACGAGGAGGACAAAGAGAAGATTGACCAGTACCTTCAACGCTTCGAGGCCATGTCCGTGGCTATGGGTCTGGAGCGTAACAAATGGAATCTCAAGCTATCCCAGGGATTACGCGGGACCGGCTACGAGGTTTATTCTCGCCTGCCACCAGGACATGAGAACAATTATGACGAATTGAAGACGGCTCTGCTGAAACGATTCGAGGTTACGTCACATACCTACCGGAAAAAATTTCGAGCAGCGAAACGAGAACCGGGGGAGTTGTTTGCCGCCTACAGTTTGCGTCTAAAATCTTATCTCCATAAGTGGATGGATTTGGCTGGGTTCGCACATGACTATGAGAGTCTGGAAGAGCTCATGGTGGTCGACCAGCTGAAGAAGCAAATGTCTAAACCTCTCAGGACGTTCCTGGGAGAACAAGGAGCGGAACGTATTGACCTCGTGACTAAATTAGCAGAACGGTTCGTCGAAGGTACATGGGGAGGCAGGGGAAAACCTTTCCACCAACACCAAAAGTCAGGAGAAACATGATAAGAAGAAAGCCAAAAACTCAGGAACCAAAAAGTGGGAACCTTATGTGCAAAAATCAGAGGATAGTTCAGAGAAGAAGAAGGAGGGAAGCAAGAGCACTTCAAGCTCTACACCAAAACGACCGTGGTCGGAGAAGTGGTGTTCAATTTGTAAGTCACCCTCTCACAATACGAGGGACTGCAAATCGAAGGCTAAGAACCCTCACTTCGCAGCATGTCAAGTGACTTCCAAGGAGGTTGTCACGGAAAATGCCAAGGTCAACAAGGAAGCTCGCCACCAGGAGAGCTCACTCAAGTCCGGCAATAGAAAATCTAGGACAGGGAAATGGTGCAACCAATGCAAGTCAAATACGCACAATGCTATTGACTGCAGGGGAAAGTCAGGAGACACTCAATTCGTCGTGTGCCCCGGGAAACCTAAGGTGGAGCCCACCGAACAGGTCGAGGCCGAGGAAGAGACTCCAGACCAGGAAAAACCACCTGTAGTGGAATTGGTAGAGGTTAACGGTCGTCAAGTGGAGTGTTTGTACGACACAGGACTGGACGGGGAGGCCGTGATTTCTGCGGATCTGGTACATCCAGAACAATTCACAGGTGAGACATGGGAGATACAGCCTGCACAGAAGAGTGCTGTAGGCCATGAAGTTGCCCATTGCTAATGTGGAGATTCGGTCAAGGTACGTCACCGGCACCATCAAGGCCGCTGTATTGACCGATCCCATTTTTCCAGTAATCCTAGGTTGCCGGTATGTCTTTCTGGGAATGCCCAGGGAGCCAATCCATATGGGAGCAATGCAGACTCGCTCTCAGACGAGAACGGAAGAGGCAGAAGCAATTGTGACTAACCCAATGCCGGGGGAGCTACGAACTGCCCAGAGTGAGGATGATACTTTACGTCCTTGCTACAGAAAGCTGCAGAAAAGTGCTGATCCACCAGGACGGGGGCAGTACTACATGAAGAATAGGATACTCTACAGGAGAGCAGGAAGGGGAGACAACCTATACGGTCAGTTGGTCGTCCCGAAAGCTCACCGGTCCCAGATTCTTCATATGGGGCATACCATCTCCTTTAGTGGACACATGGGTATTGCCGCCACCATGCAGCGGATTTCCTGCCATTACTATTGGCCGGGAATGACAGATGATGTGCGTCGGTATGTGAAGTCATGCCCTGAGTGCCAGAGGGTGGCACCGAAACACTGGACAGCACCGGTGGTGTTGGGTGAGATGCCCATCATGAACTCTCCTTTCGAGAGGGTAGCCATCGATATCGTGGGTCCACTTCCCAGGACTAGGAAGAGGAACATGTATATACTCACAATGGTGGATTGCTGTACAATGTGGGGTGAGGCCATACCGTTGACCACGATTGACTCGAAAAGAGTGGCGGACGCACTGATGGAGGCCTTTACCAGATTAGGCTTTCCCTGATCAAATTCTGACGGACAATGGGTCTCAGTTTTGTGGAAAACTCATGGAGGAGGTATTTAGGGTGTTTCACTCTAACCACATACATACCAGCCCTTACCACCCTCAAGCCAATGGACAAGTAGAGCGTTTCAACGGCACGTTGATGACAATGCTCAGGAAACTAGCGCAGGAAAAACCTGATAGGTGGGATGAATATATCCCAGCAGCCCTTTTTGCCTATCGGGAAGTTCCTCATGGCTCAACAGGACTACCACCCGCTACGTTGCTGTTTGGTCGTCCAATCAAAGGACCGTTGGAAGCCATGTTGAGGAGTTGGACTGAAGAGGGGACGTCAGAAGAAGTGATCTCATCCTATAAATACGTGGAGGAACTGAAAGAAAAACTCCACAAGGGATGGACTCTGGCGAATCAAAACTTGAAAAAGGCCAGGAAAAGACATGCGGCTTACTACAACCGTAGGTCTAAAGAAAGATCTCTAGAGGTGGGAGACAAAGTCTTGTTGCTACTCCCAACGGGAAACAACAAACTGGAGATAGGTTGGCAAGGACCATTTCCCGTGGAAAGGGTGATATCCAGAACCAACTATCAGATCCGGATCCGGGGAAAGTCGAAGATTTTCCATATCAATCTCTTGCGGAAATACGAAGAGAGACCCGGAGACAAGGCAGCTCACCTCATGGCAATGGCAGTTGCAGTGGAGACTGAAGTGGGAACCAGCGAGGGCAGGGAATATCCCTTGGTACACCAGGAAACCTATAGGGATGTGCAAGTGAACCCTGATCTGACCTCCCAGGAGAGGGAAAGGATAACCCAGGTTCTCAAGTCTCATAAGGAGATACTGACTGATAAACCAGGACGAACGAGGTTGGTGGAGTTCGAGATGACTTTGACCACGCAGGAGCCTGTTCGTCAAAAGGTTTACCCAGTGCCATTCTCTAAAGAAAAGGCCCTGGAGGAGGAAATACAGAAACTGCTGGAGGATGACGTGATTGCACCATCCACATCCCCATACAATGCGGGGGTAGTTTTGTTACGCAAACCAAGTGGAGAACACCGGTTGTGTATAGATTACCGACTTCTGAACAGTCATACACAGTTTCAGGTGGAACCTTTGCCGAATCCAACCCAGTTATTCGCTAGGCTCCATAAGGCTCGGTACTTTTCAAAGGTGGATCTGAGTCGGGGTTACTATCAGATACCAGTCAAACCGGAGATTCGACCACTGTTGGCTTTCAGTACACCCAGTGGACACTACGAATTCAAGGTCATGCCCTTTGGACTCAGCAATGCACCCAGTGTGTTTACACGCATGATGAGGACTTTACTTGATCCTTTACAGGATCCGGCTATCATCTCATTCATGGATGATATTCTGATTTCCAGTGACAGCTTGGATGACCACTTGCAATCCTTGGAGAGAGTGTTTAATAGACTCAAGGAAGCAGGGCTTACTGCTCGTCCAACCAAGTGCATGATTGGTTACCAGACTCTGGAATTTCTAGGTCACACCATCACTCCAGGACACATTGTCCCAGAAGAGAAGAACCTGGAGAAAATCAGAAATGCACCAAGGCCAAAAACGAAGAAGGATGTGCGATCTTTTCTCTCGTTGTGTGGGTTCTACCACAAATTTATCCCACATTTCACTGAACTGGGAGCTCCATTGACGGAAACCTTGAAAAAGGGATTCCCGGACCAAATCATTTGGACACCAGAATGTGAGAATGCCTATAGTCAGTTAAAGGAGGCCTTGGTCAGCAAACCTGTATTACAGCTCCCTGACCTTTCCAAACCATTTGTGTTGAGAACGGATGCGAGTGCGATTGGGATTGGGGCAGCTCTGTTACAGGAAGGAAAAGACGATGCTTCGGTTTTGAAACCTGTAGCATACGCAAGTAAGAAACTTCTACAGGCGGAGAGGAATTATTCAACCGTCGAGAGAGAGAGAGTGCTTGTCCCTCGTATGGGCAGTGCAAAAATTCCAGCCATATTTGTATGGAGTTAAGTTTCGAGTCCAGTCGGATCATCAGCCCCTGATGTTCCTGGCTACTTCTCAGAAGCTCAACGCCCGTTTGATGCGGTGGTCGTTGTTACTTCAACCTTATAATTTCACAGTGGAGTACATTCCTGAAAAGGAAAATGTTGGAGCGGACTTTCTTATCAAGACACCCAGCTCCTGAAGAAGAAGAATGAATCATCTGGATTAAACTCACGGTGGAGAAGAGTGAGATGGACTACTCTCTTAAGAGGGGGCCTATGTCACATAATAGACCAACGTGATTTAACCAGTGATGAGAACAAAAGGCGTTCTGAATTAACGGCATGTTCGAGGCCAAAGGTTGTTTCAACAAATCCAGAAAATGTAACTGCACGTGTTTACATCTGGTCGACGGATTGGGAACACTCGGTGGTGAGTGAGACGGGTCCCTGCATCGCTTTGACAGTTTGTCAACATTCGAATACAGATGGAACCCGTCGGATCCTGGTTGCAATCGGATGTCAGCCATCACAGGTCGGGCAGAGTTAACAGCTGCAGATGTGTAGGGGAAGTGAGTGAGATGACTCAGATACACCACTTTGATAGTTTATAAACAGGTCGGATTGAAAGCGGAAGTACTCAGCTCGGAAGAAAACAGTCCATCTGTCATATAGAGTTTCCGGACATCACGCAGATTGGCAGATTGCTATTGACAACTGTTGTTGGGATCATACAGTAACTCGCTAGCTTGTTGGGGATGTCAAAACAAGTGATGATAACTCTGACAGTGACTAAGCCAGGGAGGATAGATTCTTGACAATGAATGATTGCCCAAATAACACCTGTGTGGACATAATGAATACCATCACGCGACCAATTTTAGGTTTTGCCATAAACCATGATTGGGAGAAACAGTGTTGACCAAAACCGTGGATTATGATGGACGTGTTTGTGTTAGATTAATTTAATATGAACTAGCATGTGTCGTTATGGCAAAGTGTAGCAGCCATCCCGGAATGAGGATAGTTTGCATAAGGTAGTCATATTGTATAATTAGTTCTAATTAATATAGACTGTAGCCTTGTTAAAACTAGAGTGTGATGATTAGCACTGTTAGTGGAAAACTAGCTAGAGTAGGGAAGTGGATACTTGGCTCTGTTAGTTGAAAATAGATTAGTGAAGTGTTGATAAGCTTTACTAGTTGAGAATTGAGTAATGAGGGATAATTGGGATATTCCAGTAGGTGTCCCTGGTGGGCGGGGTTCCGCATTCTGTTTGTTGATTTTTTTTTCTTGTCTGGGCCTGATGATAACCAATGTGTTGAGTCATCTGTCCCTGACAGAGTTAGGGTTCATTGTATTTTAGCTGAGCAAGGGCCAATGGCCACGATCATCTAATAGAGATCAGTGACGGGGAGGCTATCACCAGTTGTATGATCTATTTTACAGGTTCCCTCTGGTCGGGATGAAGCACACAGAATCATTGAAAAATCCGATCCCGGATAAGTTATGATGCAGAAAGATTGGCCAGCCACCTTCTAAATGGGTCGGTGCTAGAATGATACACATGGCTCAGTGGAGCTGAATGGTAGAAGTATCCTACAGGATAAGTACCGAATGAGTTGTAGGTCATACCAGTCTTTAACACACCAGTAGTGATGGATGTTCAGTCCACGTATGACGAGAACAGTAGCGACTGATGTTCACATTGGAGGAAAGATAACATTTAAGTGTAGTTGTTCCACGTATCAAGGAAATCAGAACTGTCAGACAATATCTAGTAAATAAAGCAAGCCATTTTAGTCTAGATACAATGACTGTGTAAGAGTGAAAACTATAGAACCTATCGCAAGAAGAAAACGTCAGGTTCATAGGACAGTGTTCCATGTTTTTTTCACTGCGCCGGAATTATGAAGCCTGAGTTTCTATAAACTATTAGGAACAGTTGTGTTAGGAACAATAATAGTATTTTTCACGGATTATATTTGAATGGGATTCAGATCTCATGGTCATCAGAGCTCCTGGAGGAGGACATGTCTGGAGAGAAGGACACGACTTCGGTGAGGTCCATTGTGATGAGTCTTGTGATGTCGTGTGATCCTTGCCATGATGAGTGGACTCTGAACATGAACTCTGTGGTCTGACCTATACATTTACATTAGAATACACGACACACATTTTCTTCGCATACACGTCTCATATACGTTACACTTTTCTTTTAATAAATTAATCTTTATTAATTTTTAGAAGCAAGAGTTGTTGAATATGTTGCGTTGGGGGAGAATGAGAGGGGGCATAGTACGACAGTGAGAGAGTGATAGGAAAAGGTGTCCATGGGCTGATGGAGTGTGTTGGACGGAAGCTGGTGGATTCTCCAGGATATTGATAGGGAAAAATATTATAATGTGGGTGTTGACTCTCCTCACTCCAGGGACGACACTTTAAAGGAGGACACGACACCCTGCATGCTGTATCTCTTGTACATCCAAGAATAATGCGCATAGCTTCATTCTGTATCCTTTCCATCCTTTCTATCTGCTTACGGCTGAGAGTCAGGATTGCCATTTCATATTCCAAAACAGACATGACCAGCCCTTCGTACAGAAGACATAGATGGCGCTGCTCACAGTTTGCTGCCGCCATCACCCGCATCGCAGTCAAACCCCGCTTGGCCTTTGTTATCACCTGGTCTATGTGCTCATTATAATCAAGGCTTCGATCAAACCGTATCCCCAGGTAATTCATTGCCTGCGTTCTTTCCACCGTCTCTGAACACAGCATTACAGTTGGTGTTGGAGTGTTGACAATATGAATATTCAACGAGAACCAAGTCACTGTTGCCTTTGTTGGGTTGACCATTGCCCAGCTTCATCACACCAAGTACTTATGCGATTGAGTTCGGTTTGTAGTTCCACAGCAACCTGCTCTCTATCCTTACCCTGACGGTATCCTGTTTAATTTCTCTAATCAAAACCACTTGTTGACCGAAGACATTTTCTGCCCAAGAGGCCTTCACATTGGGGTATGTGTTCTTCTTTGTATCCTTAGTCTTCTTCTCTGTATTTTGCCATGTTGGCTTCACTGAGCCAAAAAATCTGTGTGTCAGTACAGGGTTGGAGTGGGCCATTAGATAAAAGGGATGGTTTGGATGGTTGGTTTGTTGGATGTTTGGTTGCTTGAATAGTTTAATCTGTTGAATGCATTGTAAGGTTACTCGGTTAATTGGTTGGTTGGATGGTTTCAGATGGTTTACATTTTTGATGGTTTACATTTTATGCATTAAGTCTTTGGAAATTAGAAAAAGAAATCTTGCATGTTGCTTAGAACCAGTTTTAACTTACAGCTGCGAATCCTGGAAAATTATTAAACAGGCGAAAATTCTTTAGAAGCATTGGAGATGTAGTTTTATAGATGAATGCTGAAAATTTATTGGACAGCCAAAATGAGATATCTGGACATTTTGAGGGAGGCTAAGTCGCAAAGACAACTTATCACAATCATCAGAAAGAGGCAGTTATAATTTTTAGCCGACATTATGAGAAGACAAAAACTGGAACATGTTGAGACAATCAGAATGATTTATAGAAAGTGAGATAGAGGAAGACAAATCTTGACAGTCTTGTGTCATGGCATGGACGGGAGTCAACACATGAATGATACAAGCCGACAGAGATTGTAATTTGTGGAGAAGCATGATCACCTAGCCAGTCGGCAAGGCACTTGATGATGATGAAGAGGGAGTGTTTAGTTGGTTGTGTGCTTTCCACATACATCACTTTCTGTCTTCCCTTGCCTCTACTGCCTAGTGTTTTCTCATATACTGCTAATTTCTATATTCCCCCTCTTCTGTTGATTGGCCACATACATTTCGTACCTTTTTCTTGTTCTAATGGTGTTTGTTTTCTTCTCTGTCCATGATATATTCAACATTCTCCTAACAAACCACATCTGAAATATGCCAGGCAATAAATTGCAGAATCTATTCTGTATTGCTGATTTGTTGAAATTCTTCACTGTAAGGGTGCAATGCTGAGTTCTCATCATCTTGTAAAATAACAGAAAGGTAATAAAGGTAGTAAAGATAAGTGGGCTCCTGTTCGTGCCATGAGGGGTATGGACTATTTGGTGCTAGAACCATGTTTTTAGGCCAGTCGGTACGCAGTGGGCGATTTGGTCAATGTCACGCCTGCCATCTTTACTTCCTGTAACACTTTCTCGTACCCACTGTTAAGTCAAGTAAAATCAATGAGTATGCTCAGGAAGATAGAGATAGCATGGGTCCAAAGACAGTGGTTGTTGTCTCTGGAGCGGTCACGGCCGGCAAAGATTAGTTTCATTTTCATGCCAGGTCATCTGGGTGTACAGGCAAATGAGCAGGCTGCGAGGCTTGCAGGTAAGGCTACTATGGAGGGTGGACGAGCCATGGACCAGTGTGACGGGACAGCCCCGGCCGCATCATAATTACCCAAGTTTTCAAGGAATTACAGAGCCCACAATATTTTTCTAAAATTCTCTAAAAGAATAAACGTTCCCCAGAAGAGATAAAACGTAAGAGAAAAATACAGAGTCACTTAGAGCCCGCACTACCCATTTTACTACATTAGAAATTTAAAAGAAAACGTTTTGTCTCTACATCAAAGGGTTTTTCCCCTTTTAATGTTCTGATCAACCAACATCGCGGACCATTTCAGTGTTATTTTAAAAGCCTGTTTTTGGGAAAAGGGACTAACACCTTACTTAAACAGGACCTAACGTGTGAACCACCACGGCAGAATGGGAGATAAGAGGGCCACCCCAAAACCTTGGAAATTTAATACATGGCAGTGCTATCAGGGAAAAACCCCGTGTGATCCAAAGACGGCAATATAATGCAGGCCTAACACCTATCTATAAGCCCAAACCTTTGGGGGAGAGGGGGGACAACGTCTGAAATTTCCCCACCACAAAGGAGCAATTAGGGCCAGATGCTTAACACCTCACTGCAATACGGGGGGCAAATTTGGAACACATGGCTGACACATTCCTGCCAGCAACCGGGAAGGCTTGTGTTAAACCCCAGTTTGGGATGTGTTTTAAAACGCCCCCGTCTTTTGCAGGGGCCAATTCATTGTTTTAGGAATGTGGCGGGGCCCTCGGTAAATTTTATTGACAAATGAAACTACCGCCACGGAAAAAGGGGGAGGGGTGAAAAGAATTTGGCACTTAATCCATCTGGGTAAACCTCTTCCCTGGAAAAATAGGCGGATTTTTTTTAAAATGGGGACATATTAATTAAACCCCCCCCCCAAACTAGCCCCGGGAATTTAATAGAATTAAAATAAAAGATGGCCAGCAAAGACTTCAGACTCAAATTCACCAAAAGCATTCGTAGGATACCTACTGGAGAAATATTAAAATTTCATTCTGTTGGGTTTTTTACGAAGTTTTTGATTTAATTTCCTAGCTATAAACCAATCTCTTAGGGGCAATGGACATCAACAACCCATATCAGGGAAATGACTTAGCCTTGTGGGGACCAATTTGGGGCTCCTTCAATCTGACATTTAACGGGGTCTCACCCGGGGGAATCATGTTTGTACCTCATAATTTTGTAAACCATACCAAATCATACATCATCATCCTTGAATCATCAATTTGCATAATAAACAAAAGTTGTTGTATTTTTTAAATCAGTTGTCCCCGTAAAAATTTTTAAAGTTTATAAATGTTTGTGTGCGTAATCAAGGTTTCAAAACCTTATTCATTTAGTGGGGGGTTTGCACATTTGTCCAGAAGGGGGAACTATGTCCGGGAGGTATCTTGCCTATGCTCATAAGTAACCAGATTAACCTTTTCATTCTTAAACTCCCCTTTCTCATTCTGGTGATACCAAGTCAGCCACATCTATATATATAGATATATTTTATCTTCAACGAGCCACTTCTTGGCTGTTTTCTTGAGTATCAGGGACAGTGTCTTAAATCAGCATAACAGACATTTGTTCCACGTTTTCTCTCTGTGATCTGGGGTAGCAATTAGTTCCTTCTGACAGAGTTAGGGATCTTAAACTGCATCCAGAACTAAACAGAAGAAAATGATTTTGGCTGAGTGGTTGCCCAACCGGGAGCTACCTCAAGCCAGTTGGTGACATATTGGTCTGCTCGTCCGCTATAGAATCCGGGAGTACACCCTAGAAATTTTGGTTCGCTTCCGACTTATTGGTCTGCTCGTTCGCGATATAATCCGGGAGTAACCCTAGAACACTTTGGTTTCGCTTGCAAGGAACGAACCTATTTCAAATCTGTTAGTCTGGTATTATTCTGGTTTTGCCCGGGGATAGAACCTAAGTCATTCTCACTTACATTCTTAGCAGCATTAGTTAGTTATAATTTATTTCTAATGTATTAGCTTGCTCGATCGTAAGCAAGATTTTGACATATTAGGAATTCTCATCCATGAGAGAATCAGAGAATAAATTCTAGACTATTGATTTTCATAAACCATTCTTTCATTCTTCACCCATTACATTTGCTAAGTATTAACTTAGGAATTTGTTTCTAGGGAAGTTTGTAGAATTTAAATAACTTGTTAAAAAGTTAATAACGGATAATATCATATGAGTTAATTTACATCATTCACCACTGTAGAATTAATAATCACATTAATTAGTGATATTAATTAGTTTATTGATGATTTACTTGATGATTTTTTGATTACATGCTTTATCATTTGATTTAATCATGAATAATTTGATAATGCATAATTACTTCAGTGTATGACGGACTGCTTTGCATCAACTTTCTCACTCAAATTCACTACTATCATTCTCATAGCAGTGTCAGTTCCTCTTGTCACTATCCTGCTCTAGCATAAATCTAACTAGCTCTGTGTAGGGTAATAATATAATTACTTACCTGAGTTTAAGCTGAGAAGAGATCATGGATGCACGCACAGATTTCTTAGAGTCCGCTAGAGGATGGGGCATAAGGCTCAGCTTAGTAGGAGAGAAGCTAGAAACTATTTATTAGAGATGAAATGGATTGGTGGGACAAAGAAGATGAACAGATGATGAAAAGACTTGCAGAATTAGAAGCAGATATGCGTCACAAAGCTGAAGAAGATGAGATTAAGAAGAAGCAAATTGAAATACTGAACATGGAGGAATCTACCAGCTCGATTGAGGAAAAGCCAATCACTCAACCCGAAACTCTGATAGAAAGCGGGGAAGCTGACCGTCACAAAGAAGAGGCACGCATTCCTTCGCAAACCCCCCATGGCTCAGAAAAAAAAACTTGCGCACAGAAAGGCAGATGCTTCCCTCAATTCCGAAAAATAACGGAATATGGAAAAATGTACTCAGGGTACAGTAAACAGTCACAAATGTGAAAAATGTTTACACCACAATAAAAGCGGATTAGCTGGCTTGGCAACCCAGCAATCTCAGGAGCTTCCTAAGACTTCCCAAAGGAGAAAAATCCAGGAGGAGGAGGACCTGAGGAAACTATTAAAGAGATCGAAGGCGAGACCTTACCCGATTCTCTTATTCCCTTCAGTTCAGATAAACTAGGAGTGGAAATGAATTCAGCTGAGACTGGAATGGATGTAAAACAGGATTCCAGTGTTTCTTTCTATGTGGCCACACAAGATGAAACAATTATCAGTATGAATTACTTATCTCAGGTGGGGGATGGCATTGAAAATGACACCCCACAACATTCACTTCTATTGGATTTGGCACAAGAAAACCAGACCAGGGAGAGAATACCTCAATTGGACTTGGCACAAGAGAGCCCGGCCATGGAGGAAAAACAAGACACGGAGGAGAATTCTTACGATGTCAGTATCTTGGAGTCTTCGAAAAGGAAACTCAAGATACACAAAACATTCATGTAGGTTATACCACGGACTCTGATTCAGGGACGATAAACATGTCTGCTAACAACAAAGAAGAAAATACTTCTTTGGACAGGATGAAGGTAATACATATCATCAACACAGCTGAAGCTAACAGGGGATCACAACTGATGGACTCTGCAGCGGAACAAAACCGGAGCGGTTGGTATACTCAACACTCAGGACCTTGTTTACCTTTCACTTCAACCAATGTTGGATGGGGAGAACAGCTGTTATGTATACTTCTACAAGGAGTGATACAAATTCACAGTTCTTGGGGAACAACATGATTTCTCAAAGCTGGACAACTTCTACTAGCCTTAGACTTTCAAACACAGATTCAAAATGGAACTCTGTTGAAGAGGAACGCACCTGGATAAATAATTATCGAGGGAAGAAAACTCTTAAATCAGGAGGGACTAAACGGACGCCCTACCAAGAAAGAGGCAAGTATGAGTTGAATGCACATCATAAAATTCTGATGTTTAGCAAATTCCTGCCAAAAGGAGGAGATTAAAGGATTTTATTATGATCTTTGGCCGACGGAGGAAAAGAAAATGGAGCAACATTACTGCGACCAATTCTTTAAGAAAACACTGATGGCACTTCCTCTGCTTATAGGACAAGGGCCAGAAATAAAGAGGATAATAACAGTCTCTCTGCGGCGCAGGAGAATCTTGTTATACATTTTGCAATTTCCCGGCTGGGAAAAAGTAAAACCTCCAGAGGACAGGACATTACCGAGCAATAGCCCGGAAATCCGACACAACACCAGAAGCAAAGATTTGCAAGATTTATCCTGGGAGGATGGACATGGATATTTCTTTTGACTCATAGAACATCCCACTGCCACAAAGAATATTGGAAACCCAGACTTGGAGGCAGTTGGAGAACGGAGAGAACTTAGATACATTCTTGAATGCTGCCGAGGCTCTGTTATAGGCTTCATTAATGAACCTACTTAAATTGGAGAGTTATGTGACGGGACAGCCCCGGCCGCATCATAATTACCCAAGTTTTCAAGGAATTACAGAGCCCACAATATTTTTCTAAAATTCTCTAAAAGAATAAACGTTCCCCAGAAGAGGATAAAAACGTAAGAGAAAAATACAGAGTCACTTAGAGCCCGCACTATCAATTTTACTACATTAGTAGATCAAAGCAACGTCTGGTCTCTACATCTAAGAGATTTTCCCTTTTAATGTTCTGATCAACCAGACATCGCGGAGCCAGTCAGTGTTAGTTTACAAGCCTGCGGTTGGAATAAGGACTAACACCTTACGTTCAACAGGACCTAACGTGTGAACCAGCCACGGCAGAATGGGAGATAAGAGGGCCAGCCAGACCCGTCTGAAATAATACATGGCAGTGCTACTCAGGGGAAAACCCCGTGTGATCCAAAGACGGCAATATAATGCAGGCCTAACACCTATCTATAAGTCCAGACATTGGGGAGACGGGACAACGTCTGTAATTGCCACCACAAAGGAGTAATTAGGACCAGATGCTTAACACCTCACTGCAATACGGGCGGCAAAGTAGGAACACATGGCTGACACATTCCTGCCAGCAACCGGGAAGGCTTGTGTTAACCACAGATTGGTATGTAGTTATGATGCAACGTCTGTTGCAGGGGCCAATTCATTGTTTCAGGAATGTGGCGGGGCATCGGTCAATTTGATTGACAAATGAAACTACCGTCCACAGGAAAGGAGGAGGGGTGAAAAGAATTTGGCACTTAATCCATCTGGGTAAACCATCTTACATGGAAAAATAGGCGGAGTTAATGAAAATGGGACATATTAATTAACCAACCTGGAAACTAGCCAGGAATTGAATAGAATAAAACTACATGCATGGCCAGCAAGACTTCAGACGCAAATTCACAATAGCATTCGTAGGATACCTACTGGAGAAATATTAACATTTCATTCTGTTGGACTTCTGTACGAAGTATTATGATGGAATTTCCTAGCTATAAACCAGATCTCTTAGGAGCAATGGACAGTCAACAACCCATATTAGGAAGTGACTTAGCCTTGTGAGGGACCAATTTGGACTCCTTCAATCTGACAGTGAACTGCGTCTCACTGGGGGAAGCATGATCTATGTGACCTCATAAGTTACGTATACCATACCATAATCATCATCATCATCATCATCATCATATGATCATCAATAGCAATAATAAACACAGTTGTTGTATTTTAAACTCAGTTGTCTGTATAATTCTAAATGTTTATAAATGTTTGTGTAGCGTAATCAAGTACACACCTTATATCATTTAGTGGGGGTTCGCACATATTGTCCAGAAGGGGGAATCTATGTCCGGGAGGTATCTTGCCTATGCAGTCATAAGTAACCAGATTACGTTGCATGTCTTAACTCCTCCTTTCTCACTTCTGGTGATACCAAGTACAGCCACATCTATATATATAGATATATTCTATCTTCAACGAGCCACTTCTTGGCTGTTTTCTTGAGTATCAGGGACAGTGTCTTAAATCAGCATAACAGACATTTGTTCCACGTTTTCTCTCTGTGATCTGGGGTAGCAATTAGTTCCTTCTGACAGAGTTAGGGGATCTTAAACTGCATCCAGAACTAAACACCATCAGAAGAAAATGATTTTGGCTGAGTGGTTGCCCAACCGGGAGCTACCTCAAGCCAGTTGGTGACAACCAGGCAGATATACTGAATGCTATACGAGAAGTCAGCTTTGATGTACAATGAGAATGATCTGTCAACTAACCAACCAACCAACCAACCAACCAGCCAGCCAGCCAGCCAGCCAACCAACCAACCAACTATCTAACTAACTAGGTAGCTAGCTAGCTAGCTAGCTTGCTCCTGCCCGCCGCCCGCCCACCTGCACGCACAGACGGACGGACGGACGGATGGACGGACAAACGGACTGACTGACTAACTAACTAGTAAAGTAAAAAAGTAAAGGAGCTTTTTACATGCTTTAAGACACATTATGTCTATGGTGCTAGACTGATATTTTAATAGACTAACGGTCACAGTATCAAATTGGCCACCTTTACTTCTCAAGACATTGTCTGGTACACATTAGGGTGTACATATTGGGAGCTCAGGTCAAGTTAAGAAATCTTCTCTAATGCGGATTTAAACCCATGACAATGAATAAACAAAATTTATTTTCAAAGGGTCACAAATTGGGCCCACAGGTCTTTCTGACATTTACCCTTCCAACCACTAATGTTTCGTACATCAATTGTCTGTTGTGCATGTTACATGCACTTAGAAAAAACTTTGTCTGATGAATGCTGTGAACAAAAACAATGCATATTATTATGTTATGAGACAGTCTGGTAGGCAGACAGACATGCACATACACAGACACTGACACATGCATACACACATACATAATTACACACATTCATAATACCTACATAATTAACACAAACTCTCACAGTTATACACCCACTCAATAACACACAAATACACAGTTCCTCACATATCTCTCTCCCCATCTCCCACTTGGAGGCTAGCATCTAGCCGCAAGACTTCCATGGCTCCCAACAGCTGGTATATTGTTACCTGGGGCTTCAAATGAAAACCTGAAAAGTGGGATAGAAATTACAATAACCATGCTATTGTGTTGTAACCTGTCAATATTGTTGTTAAGGATGTAAAAAGTGTTGAGCACATGACATCACGGTGCATACATAGTGACGTCATAATGACAGTTTAAAGATGGCCGCCCCATCTTTGACATGCACCAAAGAGGAGCAGTATTCTGTTATCCATTTTTTTTTCATAAGTGAAGGGGTGAAACCTATAGACATTCATCGGTGAACACAGATCCTGTATGGTGATGCATGCCTGTCAGTCCAGCAAGTATATGAGTGGAATCAATCAATCAATCAGGTGCCGTCTCCGCAATGAAGGTTGGCTGCAATGGATCTCCAACACTGTCTGTCTCTTGCCTTGACTGTACATTCTGTCAGGCTGATGTTCGTCCATCTCTTGATGTTATCTTCCCAATTGTATCATTGTCTACCTCTTGCTCGCTTGCCCTCAACCTTGCCTTCCAGTATTAGTTAGTTAGTCGCGGTTCCAACTTCACAGCAACGGGTCGTCCCCATTATGCTCCGTTCCTGTGCCAGTGAATATCACATAAAACGCTCCCCACTGCCCAATGTGAAAAGTGAAAAAGACAGGAGTCTCGAAAAACAACAGCCCGCACAGATACACTGCATAATGCCGCCGCCAGAGTGTCAACACAATAGTCCCCCACGAAACATCCAGTTTATCTCTGATGGAATCGGCAGTAATTTTCCCATCTGAATGTTTCCTAGATGTTCACCCACACAGTACACGAAAATACAGTTCATCGTCGATGGCAGTGGCAGTCAACCAGAAGCCCAGCAGCCACGCATTTCTGCATAAGGCAAAAACCGGTCAACTCTGGGACATAGCCAGCTGCCATCGCTCCGAACATGCAGCCACGTTCCAAAAAACCTCAGGCAGATTCAGAAGCATTTCACACGAAACTCACAGCTCACAGTGTCGCGCCATGCACTCACTCAGTAGCAGGGCGACGAAACCTTGAAGCCTCCTTAGTCGCCTCTTACGACATGCGTGGTAGGCTACAGTGTTGCTATTCTTTGCTTCCCATATGGGCCCCGGCAACACACGGGAGGCCTTCCAGTATGGTTTTTATAAGAGTATTACGTCTTTTAACGTGGCCAAAATATTTCACTTGTCTCCTCTTTATTTCTTTCATCAATTCTCTCTTCATTCCCAGTTTTTCTAGGACCTATGCATTTGATTGTTTTTGTTTCCATGAAATACGACCTATTCGTCTGTATATCCACATCTCCAGGGCTTCTATGTGACTTTCTAGTTGCTTGTTCAATGTCCAGGATTCCGCGCCATACAATAGCGTTGAATATACATAGCATTTGACAATTCTCATTTTTAATGCGTTATTAATCTCTCTAGATGTTAATACTGATTTCATGCCGTTGAAAGCATTTTTGAGTGGAATAGGAAGTATTAAAACGGCGTGACTTCTGTGACAGACTGTTCACGACCGGGTCAGCCACACTGAGTAGTGACCCCAGATAATTTTTTCTACAGGAATCCAAGCACTTTATCGACGCTGGATTACTTCCATTGAATGCAATGGTGACAACATTGAAAAATGATACATTTGTTTCTTTACTTGTTTTTTCCTGAATATATTCACATACAAAAATATTTAAGGTTTTCATTTGAAACCTCCTCATATATATCATCTGAATTGATTTTCAGATCCACGAATACAAGAAAGACTTTAATGAGAGGCTACTTGCATTGAGAGACAAGAAAGTGGCGCTGATTGCTGAGATTCAGGACATCGTTAATCAGCTGCTGGAGATCCAGACAAAGCTGGACCCAGAGCACCATCTGCCCATCCCTGTTGTTCCTGACATGCAGATGGACGAGATGCCTGAAAAGTAAGGACACCTGGGATAGAAGTGGTTTAAGGGAGTCCTGTAGCAAATACTAAGTGTGGGGTGTGAAATCTTGCCGCTTCCTCACTATCGTACCTTCTCGGATAATTCTGAAAATTAAACAGTATAAATTTTTTAAAATCTAGATAGTTAAATTTCTTAACTTGTTCTGTGTTTTGTTTTTCTGTTCTGAGCTGTAGTCCTTGAGGGATCCTAGATAGTGCATTCATTTTTGCCTACAACATCAGCAAACAAATAAAAGTTTCAATGTTGAAAATTTTGAGAACCTGACGAGATGCATTGAAATATGCCAGGCAATAAATCATGCAATCTATTGTTTGTTTCTTCGTTATTCAAATTCACTATGGGAAAACATTGTTTTGAATTTCGAGAATGTGCATCTTTTCTGTGTCCACATGCAGATTTGTGTGCGTGTGCGCGCGTGAGTGCGAGTGCACGTGCATGCGTGCATGAGTGCGCTAGCTTTGAAATCAAGTGTAATCCACACACATGCTACTACTACTGTAATTGCTGCTACTGGTGATTGCATTACACAGATTGTTACTTGTGGGCTAGCATTCTCTGATGTCAACCATTGATTGTTTTACAAAAACAAAGGAAGAAAATTAATGCTTTTGAAAAATATTACAGAAAATTCTTAGATTACCAGCATTCTACAAGCTTTGAACATTGTAGAAAACTGCTCATAAACATCAGAAACTAAAATACTTTAGCCACATCAAGCATCACAATGGTTTAGAAAGAGCAATAAAGGAAGGCAAGCTCCCTGGAAGTCAAAAGGATCGACTTCATTGCACCAGGTTGCACTGAACTGAACGATGTAGATTGAAATAGAATCCACAACCTTCGGAGTACAAGGCAGGCCGCTATATAGTTATTATGGTATATAAATACCCTTGTGTTTTATATAGTATTGCTAATGATGTTGTGTCCTATATGGTATTGCTAATATTGTACTTTCCTTTTTGGTATTGTTAATAATGTACTGTCCTATATGGTATTTCCTTAGAATGCTGGAATACACCAGAAACAGTCTAAAGAATTTCAAGGTTGAATATGAACAGAAAAAGAAACACGCACACTTGATTGATGCAGACAGCGTGGCAGGAAGTAATGGCGGCAGCGCATTTGGGTTTGGATTTGGTGGTGGCACTGCTATCAATGGACCATCTTCATTGGCTGCTCCATCAGAGAAACAGGCAAGCAACTGTTCTTCATCACATGTGTAATCCTCCTGTTTCTTTGCTCTTCATGCTACCATACTTATCCATCTTATAAAGTAGGTTTGTGACTCCTACTGGCTGCATGCAGGTGGTAACAGCCATAACCCAGGCAAGTCTCAACGTGGCTGACTAAACCAAGTAAGAGTAGCTAATGAGTTTACATTTCTGGCGTTCTGGATTATGTCTGCCTAAGCATTTCAAATCTGGATTCAGCAAACTGCTCGGACAAACCACTGGCTAGTTAATGGGTGGAAAGACATTTTGGAGTTATATTTAGGATATATATATTGTATGTTGTATATTCTTTAGTATTAACTTTACTATGTTTTTAAACATGTAGATAGTGTTTTACAAGGAATGTGATGTGAGGCATGCAGCTGAATAGGTTGTATCACAACTTGCCGATCGATCAACAGTTAGAGGTCATAGTGTCAGCACAGTCATAGATAAATATAAGTCAGACGGTAGAATGAAGAACATAATGTAAGTACAGCGCGATGGACCACATGCAATTTAAGTGTCATTTATTTAGGAAACAAGATGGAATCGGAATCGAAGTCAGCTGACATTGTATCTTTATTAATAATTATTTGCTATATTTTGACCAGCCCTCCCATCAACATGGGTACGGTCATATAGTAGCCTGTGCGACCAATTACCATTAATAAACTTTGATTTGACGTGGAATGCCATCATTGCTGCCATCATTGTCGTTGACATTAATATTTGGTTCCCGTTGATCTGCTACATTGTTTGTTTGGACGGTGAGCATAATTATATAAGACACATTACAAGAGAGAAACACTTTAGCACAGAGCAAGTCCAGACACAGAAGATCCCATTGGCAATCAGTCCACTGCATCCCAATTTCTATTTATATTATCTTGTTCATATCTTGTCTATATCTATAAAAGAGACTGTATGTTTGTGGTTGGGGATGTATTTGCTGCGTTCGATAACGGTACATCCGATTGAGATGAAATTTTCTACACGTCTTCCTTTCATTCCAGTGCAACCAACTGTAATAGTTTCTTAGGGGGCAATCATCTATTTACTTACTAAAATTTCATTTTGTAATTACATGACTTAACATAAGAAATATTCTATAAATGGATATAACTTTTAGTAGCATTGCTATATCTTAGGTTAAGTCCCCTGGCAAAATCAAATCAAATCAAATCAAAAGCTATAGATAGCTAGCTAGCTAGCTAGCTAGCTAGCTAGCTAGCTAGCTAGCTAGCTAGATAGATAGATAGATAGATAGATAGATAGATAGATAGATAGATTAGATAGATAGATAGATAGATAGATAGATAGATAGATAGATAGATAGATAGATAGATAGATAGATAGATAGATAGATAGATAGATAGATAGATAGATAGATCTGACCCGATAGATAGAGAGGGTGGGATAGACGGAGGGAGAGACGGACGGGCAGGCAGACAGACAGATAGATAGACAGACCAGACAGACGGGTCGACAGACAGACAGTCGGGAACGGGAACTTATATGACTACTTATATGAATTAAATGATTGATTGATTGATTGATTGATTTAAGAACCGACATCACAGCATTCGGGACATTCCCATAAGCGCTCCGTCTCCATCCTCAGCAGCCAGCGAAGAGTTCCAACACTAATAGTTCCAGTAGCAATCTGATTATATGTCCGTCTCGTCTTTCCTCCGAGTACCGAGCGTCGGCCAGATCCCCTCGTCACACCTCGTTGTCTCATTCTTACCAGACCATGGTGCTCCATCTGCTCCTCCGAGGTGTACACGTGCTCCCACAAGGCCGCAACCACGTCTGCCTTGTCATTAAATGAGATGCTCCCCACCAGGGACTGGGTGAAGCCGGGTCAGACAGACAGACAGACAGATAGTCGGGAACGGGAGCTTACCGGTCTCTGTGGCTGAAGGGCTTGCGAACGCGGTTTGTGAGCCCGTATACCCGGGTTCGAAACACGGCGGTGCTGGTTTTTTCGAAAAAGGTATAGAGGCCGGTCGTTCAGAAAGCAATGGCAAACTACTGAACGTAACACTTGCCTAGTACATCAACAGTAGCTGAAAATGCTGGTGTTGACTGCAACGTCCCGTAAGGGATACGCAACACAATTTATATGACTACTTATATTAATTAAATTATATGCTCCCCACCAGGAGCTGGGCGAAGCCGGGCCGGGTCAGACAGACAGATAGTCGGGAACGGGAGCTTATATGACTGCTTATATGAATTAAATTAGATGCTCCCCACCAGGAGCTGGACGAAGCCGGGCCGGGCCAGACAGACAGACAAACAAGCAGACAGACAGACAGATCCCCGCCAGGCGAAGCCGGGCCGGGTCAGCTAGTCACTTGATAAAATGAAACTAGGATAAGAAAGTGTGGCTCATATAACACAACTCTTTGTCACTTTGTCAGAAATTGAGTCTTTCCTAGCTTCTATCCGAGATGAGTGATCAAATAATGTCAGAAGTCGAGTTGAGTCACACTGGTGTTAAGTTGTGGGTGCAGGTTCAACTCTCTTACCCCCCAGATTCAGGTGAGAAAACTCAGGACAAATGTAAGCTGACTGGAGAAAACGTCCCTGGATACTCAAGAACGCAGCCAAGAAGTGGCTTGTAGAAAAGGTGGATGTAGCTGCTTTTGATACCAACAGCAGTGACAAAGAAGAATTTTGACATGTAGAATAAGTTTTTCAACACACTACATAGGGCAAGTTAACTCCCTGACATACCATCTCCTGGAAAGTTACTTTTTTCTCTCCCACTAACCGTAATTTAAAGGAGTTTTATTTTTTATCTTCTCATTCATCCTTGGTTTTATACCTTTGTTGGGGAATGAGAGATAAATTCTGGTATTACCAGAAGCTGTCCATGCCACACTTAAATGCAGTTCTTGCTCCAGTCATACTGCCTTATTATCTAACAGATGTTTCCTGCCTCAAATATGTTTGATGAGCTATCTCTGAAGTTACTCTCATGACTGACAAATGACAATCTGCAAAAACACATATAAAGTGGACAATCTATCTTAGTCTCCTCTCATCACAATAGCTGTTCCATCAGTAGATTGGAGAGATCTCCAACTCTGCTACTCACATCACCATAATTGTTTCATCATTGGATTGGGGAGGCCTGTGATGCTGCTCCTCTCATCACCACAGTTGTTTCATCAGTGGATTGGGGAGATCTATATTGCAGCCTGTCTCTTTTATCACCACAGTTGTTTCATCAGTGGATTGGGAAGATCAATGGTGCATTCTGCTTCTTTCATCAACATAGTTGTTCCATCAGTGGATTGAGGAGATCAGTATTGCAATATTCTTCTTTCATCACCATAGCTGTTCCATTAGTAAATTGGGGAGATTCATGTTGCAACACTGCTACTTTCATCACAATAATTGTTCCATGATTGTATTCAGGAGGCCCAAGATTTTGTTATTCTCATCACCATAGTTGTTCCATCAGTGGATTGGGGAGATCAAATTAGAATTTCATCAACATAGTTGTTCCATTAGTGGATTCGGGAGACCCATATTAAAACACCGCCCCACTCGTTTTGTAAATAAAGCTGTGTATGTTTTCAAATTTTTTGGGTATCAGGTGTTATCCTCATCATTACCATGTCTCATGCAAAATTCAGTTTTATTTCACACAGAAAAACAGGACTCAAATATTTGATGTTTTATCCATAATTTTAAAATAAATTATTATTTTTGAACACAAATTTAAGGATTAAAGACTGAATTGCTAATTTGAAAAAATAGGAATGAAAACCAAATTAGCTTAATATGAGCATAATTTTGTAGATGGCTGCAATATTTAGTAACAAAAGGGAAAGTACTCTAATCTCTTTGTCTAGTTCTCTGGCATGTTTATAAAAACAGTTAAACACCCCTCATGAAGTATCATTTACATCATCCTCTCTCATATGCTGCTAGGAATTTATAGTATATCATTCTCTTCAAATGCTGCCACACACAATAAAACACAGCACAGAGATGTAAACTCGTAATTATCCTTCCGCATGTGTCTAGATGTCTACATTGTCACCTGCTGCAGTCAAGAAATTGTGAACCATCAGATTTTTAAATTTGAGTATTTTCTAATGGGACCACCACCAAAAGATAGGCCTTGAGAAACCGAATCTAATGGTACCAAGATGATGCATGTATGTCAATTAGAAGCGAAGATATGCAACTTTGAGTGTCGAGATCATTAACGCAGAAATTGACACAAAAGATCTCTTCTGCACATCTTTTTTTTCGTGTCCGAACCAAGGTCATAGGAGAAGTTATCAAAACTAGAGTAGTTTGTTTATTTTTAAACGAACATCCTAGCAACCATACACGAACATCCTAGCAACCATACATCATTGCGATCGGTGTAGCGAAGCCTAACCGCTCATGTCATCTATTTTTACATATGATGTAACATTATCTAATTAGCATATAAAATGGCCACCAATTAGTTATTATATTAATTAATTACCAAGTGCATTCTTTATATTATGTTTAAACCCTGGCACGTAATATATTGTATTATGCGGAATGATGCTACGCACATAATGGGTTAATTCCTGTTTAGATAGTATGCAACGTTATCTAATTAGCATATAAAAATGGCCGCCAATTAGTTATTATATTAATTAAGTACCAAGTGCATTCTTTATATTATGTTTAAACCCTGGCACGTAATATATTGTATTATGCGGAATGATGCTACGCACATAATGGGTTAATTCCTGTTTAGATAGTATGCAACGTTATCTAATTAGCATATAAAAATGGCCGCCAATTAGTTATTATATTAATTAATTACCAAGTGCATTCTTTATATTATGTTTAAACCCTGGCACGTAATATATTGTATTATGCGGAATGATGCTACGCACATAATGGGTTAATTCCTGTTTAGATAGTATGCAACGTTATCTAATTAGCATATAAAAATGGCCGCGAGAAGAAGAAGAAGAAGAAGACTGGCCACGATATGAAAAAGATTTGCAGAAAGAAATACAGAAAGACAGCATGATCGACCACAGTTGTACTCACAGTTTCTTGCTGCACCTCTTATACTCTTGAAGCCAAGCGTAGCAATTGGAACTCTCTGCATTAAGGCATCCGAGCAGCCGAGCTATGTACCCTTTCAGAATAGGGTATCCTTCTTGGAACACAGACAGATGGGATCTGAGATCATCAGCAGTCCTTCTTTATTACAATTCTGAATATAAAATAAATGTACGTAAAAGTAATTGGGAATATTCTTCAACGTGTGAATAGGTACAATTATCTCGGAACAGTAATATCTGATGGGAGATGCCTTGAAGAGATTAGAACAAGAACAAGAAAATAGACATGGAATTAGAAACAAATAAAAATCCTATTGAAACACAAGAAAATCATAGAACTAAGGGTCACTGGTTAAGCTACAGCTCACCAAAGGTACATGTAAAGTTTATAGGTACCTTTGGTAATATAATATATCTCATAATAAGGTTTGCAAAATATATAAATAGGGCCGGCCTAAATATACAGCCTAGAGCAGAGTTTTTCAACAGGTTTTTCGCCACTGGCAGCCAGGAGTTCCCGCCGAAACAGATTCAAATCGCCTAAATGAAACATTTCTGCCCATCTGGTTTATTACATAAAGTACGACAGACCTTTGGATCATCGCACAGAGTTCCTTGAGCAACGTATACGTTTCCGTAAGGATCTGCTCCAGCAGAAAGGTTGAAAAACACTGGCCTAGAGACCAGCTCGATTAAGACATTGACCGAGGCATTCTTCTGAGCTGGGGTTAATATTTTCGTAATAACACGAGGCTTCTATGGCATTTTTATGTTATGTTTGTTACTTTATTGCCTCTTCTCACACTTGTAGCTAACTTAACTATCACTGTCAAAGAAATCCTTGTTACATACCTATAAAATTGATGACAGGCAAAAAGAAGTAAATATTTCTGAAGCAGCGGAGGTGTGTTGACAGCCAGACGCATCTGTGTGAGGAAAAGATGAGTGTGTGTGTGTGTGTCATGGAAACCATGGTAATGTCAGAGCGTAGGCGGCGCTACCACGAACCAGGCAAGGACTTGGGGAGGCGCGAAATAAGCAAACATTACAATAAACAAGAAAATTTAGATAAAATAATTTATAATTGAAAATAGTAAATTTAAGACACATAGCTGCCAGGAGGTCTCCGCACGTGTGAAGATCTCCTATTATTCTAACCATAATATTTACATTTAAATGGTATTAAAACGTCTCGTGTTCCATACATTATATCAAGCAAGTTCGAGTATCGTCCGCGGGCCGGATGAAATGACGTCGCGGGCGGGATCCAGCCCGCGGGCTGTAGTTTGGTGACCCCTGGAGTAGAGTATTGAAATATGCTCGCCACCCTATATTTGATTCTTGCACAATGAAAACGCCATTGGCAGCATTGGCAGAGAATTCATGTGGAAATTGATGAGACAGTATACAATCTCACAGACGATCATTAACTTAAGAAGTGTAACAAATAGAAACATGAAGGTTTTCAGAGTTCTTCATGAGAGGAAAAATAACAGCTACATTTGAAATATGAGCAGGAATGCAACAGGGTTATATTTTTGTCACAGTTTTGTTTTCTTGCTGACTGACTGAAGATAACAATAACTACCACAGGAAGTGGACTTCAATGGACCCTGACAGGTAAGCTTGATGATCTGGGTGCTGCTGGAGTCATTGCACTCCTGTCCCACATTGCACTCCTGTCCCACATTGCACTCCTGTCCCACATTGCACTCCTGTCCCACATTGCACTCCTGTCCCACATTGCACTCCTGTCCCACATTGCACTCCTGTCCCACATTGCACTCCTGTCCCACATTGCACTCCTGTCCCACATTGCACTCATGTCCCACATTGCACTCCTGTCCCACACTACACTTCTGTTTCAAATTGCACTCCTGTCCCATATTGCACTCATGTCCCACATTGGACTCCTATCCCACATTGCACTCCTGTCCCACATTTCGCTCCGGTCCCACATTTCGCTCCGGTCCCACACTACACTTATGTTTCAAATTGCACTCCTGTCCCACATTGCACTCATGTCCCACATTGCACTCCTGTCTCACATAGCACTCCTGTCTCACATTGCACTCCTGTCCCACATTGCACTCCTGTCCCACATTGCACTCCTGTCTCACATTGCACTCCTGTCTCACATTGCACTCCTGTCCCACATTTCACTCCTGTCTCACATTGCACTCCTGTCTCACATTGCAATCCTGTCCTACATTGCAATCCTGTCCCACACTACACTTCTGTTTCAAATTGCACTCCTGTCCCATTTTGCACTCATAGTTAGTTAGTTAGTTAGTCGACAGATCATCCTCATTGCACATCGAACCATTAAGTCCATAAGTGCTCGGATCCCCTCCTCAGCAAATCCCGCAGCGTGTAGCGGCTAACGACGCCAGTTCTGTGTTGGTTTATCAATCTTCTTTGGCTTCCTGCGTAGTGTTCTTGTTTGGCCACCCCTCTTTTAATTTGCTGCTCTAGCAGTCTGGCCATTGTTGTAGATTCACAGTCATCACTTGGTTCTAGCAAAAGTCTTACTTCTCGTACAGCATTCAGAATGTCAGCCTGGTCCATGGCGCGTCCGCACTCCACAGTAGCCTCACCTGCGAGCTTGTCAGCCCGCTCGTTTCCTTGTACTCCCGCATGCCCTGGCACGAAGATGAAACTAATCTTTGCCAGCCGAGACCGCTCCAGAGGCAGCACCCATTCTCTTCGGATCGGCCCCTCCTCTATCCTCTTGATCATGTTCATTGAGTCGCTAAGGAAACAAGCCCTAGTGAATGTCTGTGTCTCGAGCCATGTTATTGCTTTACTTACTGCCATGACTTCCATGGTCAGGCTACTTGTGGTTTCAGTGAAAGCACCAGAGTCCTCCTTCACAATTCTCCCTCCGGCCCGAGCTGTAAAGGCCCATGAGCTTCTCACATGTCGGACGACCGACCCATCTGTGTAGATGACCGCGTCACTTTCTAGCGAATTCTTGAAAATCAACGCTTGTACTTCAGCCTCCACAGCAGCCGGATTTTCTTGTCTCCATTTCCTATCTAGTTGGATGCAAACTGAAAAGGATGTGCAGAAGTCTGTTGGCACTTGCACCCACTCCTCGCCAGGTTCTAAGTCCTCAAGTGAACACACCTGTTGAAGAATGTCTTCGGCTTGACCCATCCACGACCGTCCTCTTTTTAACCTGCTGCCCTTCACCTTCCTAATTTCACTATGCAGTGGATGTTGTGTGTTTGCGTTAACTCTGAGGTAGGCGCGTGCCCTGCAAACTTGTATTCTCTCTTCAATGGTTGGAAAATCAAGAAGGTAGCGCATCGCCCTGCATGCTGTATCTCTTGTACATCCAAGAATAATGCGCATAGCTTCATTCTGTATCCTTTCCATCCTTTCTATCTGCTTATGGCTGAGAGTCAGGATTGCCATTGCATACTCCAAAACAGACATGACCAGCCCCTCGTACAGAAGACATAGATGGCGCTGCTCACAGTTTGCTGCCGCCATCACCCGCATCGCAGCCAAACCCCGCTTGGCCTTTGTTATCACCTGGTCTATGTGCACATTATAAGCAAGGCTTCGATCAAACCGTATCCCTAGGTAATTCATTGCCTGCGTTCTTTCCACCGTCTCTGAACACAGCATTACAGTTGGTGTTGGAGTGTTGACAATATGATTATTCAACGAGAACCAAGTCACTGTTGCCTTCGTTGGGTTGACCATTGCCCCAGCTTCATCACACCAAGTACTTATGCGATTGAGTTCGGTTTGTAGTTCCACAGCAACCTGCTCTCTATCCTTACCCTGACGATACACTAAAACATCATCGGCATATGACAATGTCCTGCCAGGTCCAGTGATCTGCTCACTGGTGATTCTCACTGTGTAGGCGTTGAACAGTACCGGAGATAATGGTGATCCCTGTGGTAGGCCAGGATATATTGTTGTTGGTTCCGAAGTCCAACTGCCACATCTAAAAACTACTTTCCGTTGGAAGAGGGCTGCAGCGATCCAACTAAGGAGGAATGGACTTACTTTTAGTTCAAGAAGCTGAAACATTAAACAATCCAATGGTACTCTGTTGTATGCGTCCTCAAGATCAATCGCTGCAGCAAAGGTTTCAATGCCTGAGTGGAAACCTTCATAGACATTGTCAAGAGGTAACGTTGATCTCTCTCTAAGATATGAGTTCAGGCTCTATAATGCAGCAACGTTCACCTCGAGATCTATGTGGCTCTGGGGTATTATGGTACAGGACAGCATAAATTGAGGCATGATGGTACAGGACAGCTTAACTATCTGAACTCCAAAAACGACTCAACGAATATGCTGGTGGAGTGAACTGCGATGTATTTTACCACAGCTGATATCGGATGACGGCCATGAGTGTGGGGTTGATTCAGACTTGAGTCATTCTCGTTCACCATTCACTCCCGCTCTTCAATCAGGCATCATCTCCCCAGACCAGTGAGAGTGTTGGGAACAGAGCCAGCCGCCTAGTATCCTGGTAATGCTAATCAACTACACTTGCCTACCTTCAACCGAAGCTCACCATAATCGAGCTCCAACGGCCAATGTTGCCAGGCTGCCCGTAACTGGAACCATGCTTAACCTTTGGTGACTTACGAATTAGTAACGGCTTGAATCCCGTGACTGGTATTGAAACACATCCTATCACTTCGTAAGCTGGAACACAACTAATGCTTGAGCCGTTATGGCGTTAGGTGACGTCGTACCATGACGTCTAAATTGCGTTCAATGTTGGTGTCACTATGTTCAACATTTGTGACACTGTATCTTCTTCTTTGATGCGCTAGCTCATCACTTGAATATTGCACCACTGTCATTTGCCATATGACAGCTTTGCCCCCTCCACAATGAAAATGCTTGTTAAAGCATTTTCCATGTTATCTTGACATGCAAGCAAATGATGTCTGCGACGTAAATTACATCCTATTGTGATAGACAACGAATTCACCGTCCTTGGAACTTCAGTTTGTCAACGTGAACCAATCTAGATCGTGGGATATTGAACACCGGACTAACATACAAGTCCCGAACACTGCCACCTCTACATTCTATAAACGATCCTTGAGATGTTATCGCGTTTACATGCCCGGCTACTTGCAACTAAACTAAGGCTCAAACACCGCCAGTTCATATACTAAGACCTGTTATCGCGTATATATGTTGACACCTTAAAACTACTAACGGTCTCTATAACCCCGAGTGCCGTCAGTTAAATAAAAACCATCCAATGCTGCATACCCAACGATCACATGATCCGTAATCGACAACTGATTGTCCTTGACCTGAATACATATATCCACACAACTCGAAGTCGACCTGGTACACCATACATTTCTTTTCGCTACATCATGTCGATAGGGAAAACTATTCTCTACATCTGTAATGTGTAGTTTCTTCTATGTCTATAAATATATATTTGTATTGTTTCATATCTGTATGTACGTTTGTATTGATTAATTTACTTTCATACCTTTCTCTTCATTCATCCATCGTGAAAATGATATGTATGATGATCAATAGTTAACACAGCACATACTACTGACATTACGAACTATAACAAATCAATGTCAGGATAATTAAAATAACAAATATCAATCCTCATAATAATTATAAAAACAAAATATATAAACATAATATTAAAACAATAAACATATTCATTTATGACCAACCAATATCATTTAAAATATAACTACCTAATTTCTTCAGAAATCTAAGAACTATACTTGTTATTTTTCACCACAATTAAAATTATATTCACAAACCAACACTGATAATATCCCATTGGCTTGTCCATAAAAGAAGACTCTCCACTAGTTGCCTTCGAAGTTCACAACCTTAGTCACTTTTCACCTGTCTTTCTGAAATCATAATAACAACAAGTGACTATCTTACGTCTATACTTTCCTTCCAAAAAATTATATATTTATAGCTACAGTCAATTTACTGAAATGTTACACTCTATTACAAAAAAAAAAAAAAAAATCAGAAAACATAAATATATATATATATACATAAAACTTTGATAATTTATTTATAGTCCACTGAATAGATCAGCTAAATTATTTTATGTTCCAGAAATTGAATTTCCTTAAATGCAATTTCAGTTTTACTTGGCTTTATCGTAAAACCAAACATTCGAATGCGACCAAACAAAAATCTGTCTAGGAATGTACGATGATGTACTGTTTCAGTTTTATGGATGCTATGTTTGTGATGTCCTTAAATAGTAAATGTAGAATGATAAAGGAGAGTTCTGAAGCCCAAAAAGAAGGTATAAAATTTCCTATAAACACAAAGGCGCTACATGCACGGTCATGTGTACAGAATCTTCCGCCATCGGGGTTTTTTGTTACTGTCAGATATGATCTATAAAACTATATAAACTTCGCCATGCTCGCTATTACTAAGTCTATTTGAGCATAAGTTTTCGATAAAGATAATCGCTCTAAAAAAATATGATTGTTAATATGAACAAGAGAATGATACAAATACAGTACACTCCACTTATAACAATATTGAATATTCATAATGACAATACAATCACAACGACGCTACATGTTTTATTTAAGGTTAGTAGAATTCATTTTGAGGTGACCAAGAATTTTCTTCCTAAAAGATATTTAGCCCATTTCTGAACAGAATTCACCAATGATAGAGTGATTTCATAGCGTTTGTGTGATTCATATACCTTTCTCCCAGAGTACAAGACAAGATGTAGTATTTTCCTATACCCTTGTGGAAGAATGTATACTACAGACAGTAAACAGGTACCATCCACCACAACACAACTATTTGATCTGCGAATGATCTTAGAACTGATCATCGAATGTGATTCCTGCAAAGGGATTTCAGATTCGCCATGGGGTGCCGTTCGGCGGACTGTTCGAATACTCCATATTGTAACATCTTAATCAAACTCCCTGTAGCCTTAGCTATACATTTTATTACTTTGTTTGATATGATAGATAATATACTCCCTACCAAGAAAACCAACCAGAAGAAAGTATCGACCAAATCAAACGAAGTATCTGTTTTCATAAGTATATTCTTCGGTCCACAAGAAGGAACTGTCACTGCCATAATATATGCCTGTGGTTGTCTATTTACCAGCGTGATGTCGTGTTGCAGCATTATAGCCGCGGCTTGAACTGTATTAATATTTGTATGTTCTCCTACCCATGGATCTGATATGTGTGTGTTCGAAACCAAAACATCATGAGGTAATTGATTTTCCTTTTGTATTTGTGTACTATCAATGGTGTTTGCTACAATATGCTTCCTTTCCCATTCTGTTATGTCCTCACGCGAAACATCACATAATTCAGGGATGTTTCCAATAAAGACATCCACAAATGGGTCGGGCAGCGCAGCTACCTTTATTTTCCTAGAAAAATATGGGCAGTTTATATCAGCCCAGGCAACTGGAAACTTTTCTCTTCTACCTCCAAAAGTTCTACAGGTCACATGCTCTCCAGTATAGTCGGTTTCATTAATCAGCTTTTTATGTATTCCCACTATACTCGACCCGGAATCGCGTACTAAGCTACATTTCTTTCCATTCACTATGGCGTGTTGTACGACCAGTGATCCATTGGTAATTTGGACCGCATTAGTCTCCTGCACGTGTATTTTATGACCGCACGTCAAGTTGCCCTCTTTATGAAAGATCTGGCAGGTATCACAAGTTGGGTCGATGGGAGAATATTCTACTTCTACCGTATTTGCATGACTAGTCTCGTCCGAGTCACTGTCACTACTAGATGTCAGCATCCCTATGTTTGCTTCTTTATACAGTTGTCTTAACGGACAAGATGAAAACATATGTCCAAAACTTTTACATTTAAAGCATTGTGTTTGTCTTTGATAGGTGTTAAATCTATCTCTATTTCTAAGTGCTAATTTCTTTATGTAACTGTCAAAGTGCGGATGTTTGTCACACATTTGATTTGAGCCGTGGGTGAAACCACAGTATTTGCAAGTTGTCCATACACTCTTTTTCTCGTGTTTAACATAAGGTTGATACTTTGGTTGTTGTTGTTTTTCCCTCCTTTGATATTGTCCACCAGACTGTTGTTGTGTTTTGTATCCCTGCATCCTTGATTTATGAGGGAATCTATCACATGCATTTGTCTCTACCAATGGGGAAAAACTATTATTAAATATGTCTTTGTGGGCGTCGAAGAAAGATTCTCCTTTCTCATCCATCTGCTGTATACTCGAACATTTCTGTTCAATAAGAAAGGTAGACATAGATGGAGGAACCGCCGAGATAAGTTTGTCTCTAACAATCAAGTCACGTAGCTTCTTGTAGTCATCACTAGCATTAGCTGATCGAGCCCATTTATCGAATGTCAATTGAGTTAAAGAGGAGAAGTCAAGGAACGTCTGTCCTGCTTTAGGAATAAGATTTTTGAATGATGCACGAAGGCCAAATTCGTCCAGACAGAAATGAGATAGCAGTCTCTTTCGAATGTATGAGTAGTCACTACGTAACTCATCTGGGATTAGTTCTACAAACCTGTAAAGGTTCACCACTTAAGTGTCTATGTAGTAAAACTGCCCATTCGGTTTCTGCAACTCCATAGTGTCTCAAGATTAGCTCAAAATTACTTAGTCATGCACAGACGGAATCAGAGTTGGAATATGTCTTTATCACCCCATTATATTTCTTAATGGCATAAGAGGAAATTGCCTCCACTTTGTTTTTAGCGATCTGTTCATCCCTGTCCTTCTCGTACTGTTTCATTTTGAAGTTATTCTCCAATTCTTTTTCCTTCAGAATCTTTTCTGTATTCAATTTCTCAAGATTAAAAGCCATCTCTTTTTCTCTTAGTTGTGCCTCTCTATCTAACTTTTCCTTATCTGCAGCAATTTGTAATGCCATCCTTTCCTTATCAGCAACCAATTGAACTGCAATTCTGTCATTCTCTATAGCCATCTTTTCGCTCTCAAATAATCTTTGTTTCTCCTGTTCATCTAGTCGATCCTTTTCCAATTGTCTTACAGCCGCTCTCTCGTCTCTTTCGTGGGCCTGACAACTCGCAAATTGTCTCTCCGACCATGATATAAGATCTTCTCCTGTCAAACTTGCATCTTTCCCAATTGTAACAAAATCCTGTAAAGATGTCATGTTGTTATGTTTTCACAATATTCAACAATGATCACAAGAGACAAATGAAGAAATTATTTTATCACACAAAAGATAGAGCTTATAAGTATCACCCTCGACATGTAAAGTATAATAAAGTAAAAAGAAATACTTGATAAATTCTAATTTGATAAATTAATAATGAAAAATAACAAATACTTTTATAATAGACAAGACCTATAACTCAGCAGTTAAAGTATAGACAGAGTTACAGTTCTTTAGGTTCAAGAATTTAGCACAGATCTCCTATTATTATGTAAATAAATCAATAATGTACCGCGAATAAGAATTCACAGCACAAGATAGCACACACTTGTGTATCGCGCCTATGACGTCATCACAGTTGCGATAATAAAGACAAAATAAATGCGTGCAAAATTACAGTATTTTGACTATAACTAATTAATTGAAAAACCACACACAAATATAATACTCAGCTCAAGAATCAGAAAACATTTTCCAACAGTTTGATAGTAGACCAATCCAATCGATTTGATAGATGATTGTGTTCGTAATAATGGTGTAGAAATAATCCTCAATAGTTGTCCAATCCAATCGATTTGATAAATGATTATGTTCGTAATAATGGTGTAGAAATAATCTTCAATAGTTGTCCAATCCAATCGATTCGACAAATGATTATGTTCGTAGTAATGGTGTATAAATAATCTTCAATAGTTGTCCAATCCAATCGATTTGATAAATGATTCTGTTCGATGTTACTCCGCGAGCACCAATCTGACGAGTTAATATGTAGAACGGTTTACTTGGGCGTTAATCCATCAAGTTTCCGTATAGGTTTAAAATGTTGAGCTGTCGTAGGTTAAACAAATTACGAGAATAACACCCTAGGCACGATGCCTGTGATCAGCCTTAGAAGGAGCCTGACTGATGTGAGTGTTATTTGCTACTCAATGTAGCTATCAGGTTGAGCAATATCTTGTAATGCTCTGTCGATATGCACCATGATAACCACTGTGAGTTGATACAATTTCAGCGAGGCGTTGATTATCTCGCAAACCCAAACAGCACTGAAAAAAAAATTCGATTTCAGTAGAACATATGTCACTGTGAAGAAATGTCGTTGGTTTACATGACATAATCATCCAGAGAAGGTGACATCTTGAAGATCCGACAATCACTGACTTTGCAAATCTTGATATAAATCAGTTATCAATAATCTTCCGCATCAAGTGTGTCTCCTATGTATAGTGGCATCTATTTTGATTCAAAATGGTAATTGGTAGTTTTTTTCAAATATAGTATAATTAGACTTTCAATTTCGCTCCTAGAATGAGTATAATACCATGTGAGCAACTGTTCTCCATCTGGGCCAACAATCAGAGCGATAATGTCAATATGCGGTCTCAGATAATCGAGTATAACACAGACGTCCTCTCCACCATCAAGAAAACGGTCTCCAACTGACACTGACAGTACGGTTAATCATTTATAAGATGATAAGACAATTAAACAAACGAGGATGCGCCACTTGATCACCAGCTATTGATCGGCATGATCCTCACATTTACAGATAAGTTGCGTGTTCGTGAATGTGTTTCTTTATCAGACTGATAATATGACCGTCACAATGTCAAGAGGTAATAGTTCAAATCTCTTCGGACGACGCTCCCATGTCAAGAGGTAACGTTGATCTCTCTCTCTAAGATATGAGTTCAGGCTCTATAATGCAGCAACGTTCACCTCGAGATCTATGTGGCTCTGGGGTATTATGGTACAGGACAGCATAAATTGAGGCATGATGGTACAGGACAGCTTAACTATCTGAACTCCAAAAACGACTCAACGAATATGCTGGTGGAGTGAACTGCGATGTATTTTACCACAGCTGATATCGGATGACGGCCATGAGTGTGGGGTTGATTCAGATTTGAGTCATTCTCGCGCACCATTCACTCCCGCTATTCAACCAGGCATCATCTCCCCAGACCAGTGAGAGTGTTGGGAACAGAGCCAGCCGCCTAGTATCCTGGTAATGCTAATCAACTACACTTGCCTACCTTCAACCGAAGCTCACCATAATCGAGCTCCAACGGCCAATGTTGCCAGGCTGCCCGTAACTGGAACCATGCTTAACCTTTGGTGACTTACGAATTAGTAACGGCTTGAATCCCGTGACTGGTATTGAAACACACCCGATCACTTCGTAAGCTGGAACACAACTAATGCTTGAGCCGTTACAGCGTTAGGTGACGTCGTACCATGACGTCTACATTGCGTTCAATGTTGGTGTCACTATGTTCAACATTTGTGACACTGTATCTTCTTCTTTGATGCGCTAGCTCATCACTTGAATATTGCACCACTGTCATTTGCCATATGACAGCTTTTATGGGCAAAGACTGCTGCATTGGTCCAGGTTTCTCTTTTTGGACGGTACCCACCCAGGGTAGGTGGGAAAACACCTTGCCTCTCTAGCTGGCTTGATATCTTCCTGGCAATTACCTTCTCCAGGAGCTTGCCTATTGTATTCTGCATGGTTATAATTCGATATCCCTGAATTTTTTGTTGTTGTCTTTGTCAGGCTTCGGCGGGTTGTTTTGTATTAGTTAACGTTTTCGAGTAGGGGATGGATTTATTCATCTCTTGCGTGTAATTGGTGTGCCAGGATGTAAAACCAGGAGTTTCTACTCAAGATCTGCGCGGGTGCTACGGAGTTCGTGCATCGAGCGAAGCCATCCTTGAGTGAATCTTTAGCAGCGTGTGTGGGTTCTGTGTTTCGTTTTTTTTTTCAACATGGTGGAACAACATGTGTTCTCCGAGCGGTCAGCAGTCAACCTAACGAGGAAGCGTGGAAGCCGCGCAGGGAGAAAGAAGCAAGGTAAGAGTGGTGGTTTGAGACGTTTTAGACTCAAGTGTCACCGTCTAGGACTCAGGAATATCCGTATTCTATATTGGAACTGTGCCAGTGTAAAACAACGGGGCTCTATTTTAGAAACCCTAGTTTACAGGAACGACATTGTAGCTCCCCAGGAGACGAGACTGGGCGATCAGCTACTCCGAATTGCCGGCTTCAAATGTTTCTACAACAGACGACATCTGGGAATGGCGATTCTCGTTCGCGACAGCATGTTGGCGTCAGAGCTAGACATGTCCAGTTGGGACAGTGACGATATACAAATACAGGCGTTGAGAGTTCATTCCAGTATACCATTCGTGTTGGTTAATGTTTATGCCCGCAATGGAGTATGGACGCCCAGAAGTGGCAGTGCTTAAGTGGCATATTAGGCCACGAGAGAAATGTTATTTTCTGTGGTGACTTCAACGCTAAAGGCAGATCATGGGGAAACATTTCCTCCAATACACAGGGGGAGGAGCTCGAGACTGCACTTGAAACCATTGACCTGGTTTGTATCAACAGTGGCTGTGTCACCAGGACAGCAAGCCGTCCAGGCGATGAGGACAGTGCTATTGATCTGGCGCTAGTTTCACCTTCACTCACTACAGTGTGTAGATGGGGTGTCCCAGGACACCACGGCAGCGACCACCACCCTTGCATCATATTGGTGGAGAAAGGCAGACTTTCCAGTATGACAGTACAGGGCAAGATGTGGTGAGTAAAATAAGACGTGACAAGCGCAGAAAGTTTCAGGGCAGGAAAAAAAGCTGGGAGCAGCCACCGTGGTGGAATTTCGACGTGGAGAAGGCTTGGGTGGATAAGCGTAGTGCTGTAAGGAGATGGCAAAATGCCAAGAAGAACAGAGCTGGTCATCCTAGTCCCTGCATGCACTTAGAAAGAGAGATGCACACAAAAGTAAGCTATTTCAAGAAACTGGTCAAGGTGGTTAAAAGCGAAAAATGGGCAGAGGTGTGTCAAAGAGTAAGCACAGACAAGTCACTGAAATTGTTCTGGCGACTACATAAAAGCATGAGTGGTGTAGTCAAGAATAAGAGCATTTCTGACTTCCAAGGTGCTGACCTCATCTGGCAGAGGACTGACGAGGACAAGGGCAAAGCCCTCTTTGAACGCTATCTTGAGCAGAGCAACCAGACAGACATGGGAGGCCGAAATCTGGCCAAGGAGGTCACCTCAGACAGATGCAAGGCCCAGAACACTTCGGACGAAGACACAGTGACAGTGAAAGAAATCAAGGCTGTACTTCGACGATCAAAAAACAGCGCTCCAGGTCCTGATGGCATAAGATACGACGACATCAATAAGTGTACCGACAATGAGCTAGAGAAACTAGCAGACATGTACAACAACAGTATAGGGAGTGCTAGCATCAAGGAGGAATGGTTACACAGCTATCTGATTCCCTTGCCGAAGCCTGACAAAGACCACAAAAAAATTCAGGGATATCGAATTATAACCATGCAGAATACAATAGGCAAGCTGCCTGGAGAAGGTAATTGCCAGGAAGATATCAAGCCAGCTAGAGAGGCAAGGTGTTTTCCCACCTACCCTGGGTGGGTACCGTCCAAAAAGAGAAACCTGGACCAATGCAGCAGTCTTTGCCCATGATGTCTATGAAGGTTTCCACTCAGGCATTGAAACCTTTGCTGCAGCGATTGATCTTGAGGACGCATACAACAGAGTACCATTGGATTTTTTAATGTTTCAGCTTCTTGAACTAAAAGTAAGTCCATTCCTCCTTAGTTGGATCGCTGCAGCCCTCTTCCAACGGAAAGTAGTTTTTAGATGTGGCAGTTGGACTTCGGAACCAACAACAATATATCCTGGCCTACCACAGGGATCACCATTATCTCCGGTACTGTTCAACGCCTACACAGTGAGAATCACCAGTGAGCAGATCACTGGACCTGGCAGGACATTGTCATATGCCGATGATGTTTTAGTGTATCGTCAGGGTAAGGATAGAGAGCAGGTTGCTGTGGAACTACAAACCGAACTCAATCGCATAAGTACTTGGTGTGATGAAGCTGGGGCAATGGTCAACCCAACAAAGGCAACAGTGACTTGGTTCTCGTTGAATAATCATATTGTCAACACTCCAACACCAACTGTAATGCTGTGTTCAGAGACGGTGGAAAGAACGCAGGCAATGAATTACCTAGGGATACGGTTTGATCGAAGCCTTGCTTATAATGTGCACATAGACCAGGTGATAACAAAGGCCAAGCGGGCTTTGACTGCGATGCGGGTGATGGCGGCAGCAAACTGTGAGCAGCACCATCTATGTCTTCTGTACGAGGGGCTGATCATGTCTGTTGTGGAGTATGCAATGGCAATCCTGACTCTCAGCCATAAGCAGATAGAAAGGATGGAAAGGATACAGAATGAAGCTATGCGCATTATTCTTGGGTGTACAATAGAGACAGCATGCAGGGTGATGCGCTACCTTCTTAATTTTCCAACCATTGAAGAGAGAATACAAGTTTGCAGGGCACGCGCCTACCTCAGAGTTAACGCAAACACACAACATCCACTGCATAGTGAAATTAGGAAGGTGAAGGGCAGCAGGTTAAAAAGAGAACGGTCGTCGATGGGTCAAGCCGAAGACATTCTTCAACAGGTGTGTTCACTTGAGGACTTAGAACCTGGCGAGGAGTGGGTGCAAGTGCCAACAGACTTCTGCACATCCTTTTCAGTTTGCATCTGTCAGCAACTCACTTGCGACAGGCATACAAGGATTCCCTACTTTTGCACCACACGAAAGTGACAACTCGTATTGTTTGCAAAAGGATACATTTTATTAGGAGCTGATCGTAAATAAGCTCCACGAGCGGAATACCACATCGGTATTAAACATCATAGTATATTACAAAGATGTATTAAGGAGATGATATTCATGATACTAACTACTGAAGCTAAACTTAAGTCCTAACTATTGATACTGTCCTTAACATCAAAGTATCCACAGCGGATATACAGTCTGTTCCCTACGCCGTCCAAGTCTCTGTCTGACCCAAGCTCCTGGTGGCGTGTTCAGCCACGAGCGATCGGTTCTCCGTGCGTCCGCTAGTTTGCGTGCTTGGAGTCACAGCACGCTGGTCACTTGGTTATACTAACCAGTATTACATGCTTGCTCTCGTGAGGCGGGTTTCCCAGTCTCTTGGGTAACCCCAGCTCACGCACACTCAGTGCCCTCCTGTTGACACGAGTGTGTCCCGTTATAGAACTATTTATAGGGTTTGTGTCTCTTCTGTCTGGTTTCCTATATCGCTATCTCTCTTAGCTCTATCTATTATCTTCTTAGCTCTTTAGCTCTTATTTAGTGTTACGTAGATCTTTGACAGGCTCTCCTTCCCTCCGTGTAGTGTTACAACCTTTTAACTCATGGGTGTAACACGTTGTATGGTACTCAAAAATTGGCTGTCTAATTTTGTCAAAGACCTCGTAAGTTGTATATTTCTCTTCTGGGGATAGGACAAGATCTCTCCTTTCCCTCTTCACACTGTTATATTAATTCACTCGGCTAATTGAGTAGCCCATCACACTAGTACAGTTGGATATAGACTATCATTATCCTTCTGGGAATTGTGTGATCCGGAACCGTTGTCTTATGACTTATGTCCTGACTTCTGTCTTATGACTCATGTCTTATGACTTATGTCTCATGACTTATGTCTTATGACCTGTCCTCCCATTGTCCAAATTTGACAACCCATACAAGTTGCCTCTGTTACGAGTACAACACATGAGCAATGAATGTTCATGTTCCCATATAATATTAGCCCCAACTAGTATACATGCTTTATGTTCTACTCTTCACCTTTGAGCTTCCGCTTGTGAAGAAATATTTTAAGTGTTAAAGTAAGGTTTTCGAGATGTTATTGTGTCCCCTGGGTCGAGTTATCGTACTTTGCAGAAAATGATGTATGCAACTTTACGTGTTAGTTTTCCTGGTTGTTTGCGTGTTTTCTATTAAACTAAAGTGTATTTACCTTGCTAACATGTGTATGCGTTTATATCCTACATGTATGTACTCTTTCGAGCGCCGTAAAGCGGTTTATTGTAGCCACAAACGAGTTTGTTTCCTGATTCATGACTACACTTCCGTTTTAAGATGCTCAAAGTATATTCCTTATGACTATCACTGAAGTATAGCAACTACACACTTAAAAAATCTAACAACACATTGCTCAAACAGATTGACACAGACAAGTTACAACAAGTCGTCTTGTGCGGTGAAAAAAATTACCGCTAAATCTCTCTCTCTCTCTCTCTCTCTCTCTCTCTCTCTCTCTCTCTCTCTCTCTCTCTCTCTCTCTCTCTCTCTCTCTCCTTTTAATTCTTTCTCTCTCCCATTCACACATCTTTCGTTCAACTTTCATACAACATTAATTTTAAAATATTGATTCGTCATTAAAATATGGTTCACAAAATATTAACTAAATGAACAATAAATATTTACATTAAATTGTTGGCTGAATTAAACAGGTTTTCAAGCCAATGACTGTGCTGTCTCTTTGCACTCGTCATAACTATACAAAATATACATGTTTGCGAGGATGGTTTGTTACCGATCCTATGGTAATAACTGACCTAACTAATCTATTGTAAGTTGGTGTACTGTTCTAAATTAACCTAAGGGAAATAATCTAACTAATTAATTACATTTACGAAAAGTGGGTTAATTACCTTAAAGTGTTTTTAGTACATAAAAATGATCTTAATTACTAAATGATCGGGTTAATTTGTAAATGATGTTTTAACTAATTAAATCTATAAATAAGTAATGTTTAAATGGTAGTAAATTAAAGTACTGTCTCATAATTGAAAATATGATGTAGGTGTTAACTTAAATGAGTTCTTAACTAAATGTAGGTGAATTATAGCTCTGAAATGAGATAAATAAAGTTCTATACGTAATTCAACATTTATGATCGTATTATCACTACAAAAATATGAAGTTATACGCAACTGTTTATAAAACATGTTATATACATATCACATTATTTCTATCTAACTATACTAATGAATTCCATCCAGGTGTGATGTTGGAGCACTGTTCTTTGTAGACTGTTCTCAAACATAGAGTTCAACTAGACAAAGTCTGATTTACGCTCTCTTTCCTGGGTAATGTTTATATACATAGTTTCCTACCAGTTTGTGTAGGTTCACATCTAACACTTCGATCAACTCACGGGTTGTATAAGTGGTAGTGGTGTAGACAGATACTAATGCGTCTGTTCGTTTCACTCATACTGGCACTGTTAATATTACACATATTTCAACGACTGGCGATGGTAACGCACTTATAGTGTACATAATCACCACATAAGGCACATAATTACAGTGTCAATGTTTCTGGTGATGTTTGGTCGCTCTCTTCTCGTATTTCAGGTATTTCAATGCAAGAAGGTCGGCTCAAAGTGTCGGCCAGAGAGTTCAGGGTTCCCTTCAAATGCTTGATGGTAAAGGCATAATTTTGAAGTATAAGGGACCACCTGTAGATCCTGTTGTTGTGAGGGATCCCAGACTGCATGACAGTTAGCGGCGAATTATCGGTTTCAATAACAAACTCTGTACCCGCTAGGAATCTATGAAGTTTCCTCACGCAATAGATCACGCTTAAAGCTTCCAATTCAGATGCTGAGTATCTTGATTCAGCTGGGCTTATCTTACGGCTTACGTACATTATCGGGTGAAACTTTCCCTCATAAAATTGGCCTAGGACGCCAGAAATGGAAATAGCACTTGCGTCTGTACGAAGGAAATAGGTAAGATTCTGATTAGGCAAGCGCAATATAGGTGGAACGCTAAACATTCGTTTTAACTTTGATAAGGCACCAATTAACTCTGCATCTTTAACATTCAATTTTACAGATGCTTTCAAAATATTAGAAAAAACGCTGGTGATTTCAGCTAAATTGGGTATAAATTTGCTATAATAATTGACGAGACCAAGTAAACTTCGGACCTGTTTCTTGGTCGTTGGCATAGTCAAATTGAGAATCTTGGTCACAATTCTCTCGTCTGTTCTGAGTTGGCCTCTGCAGATCGTATGGCCTAGGAAGTCAATTTCTTCCATTCCCAACTCTACTTTGGTTGGTTTCACTGTAAGACCGAATAATCGCAACCTATCGAAGACATGTCGCAGTTTCTGTAAGTGTGATGTCCAATCTGCGGTATGGATACACATGTCATCAATATAGGTAGATGTATTAGTTACTCCGTGCAAAAGATCCCTAGTTAGTCGGACAAAGGTGGCTGGAGCATTACGAAGGCCAAAAGGAAGAAAACGCCACTCATATAGACCTAGAGGTGTTGAGAAAGCTGTTAAAGGGATAGACATTGCTTCCATCGGGACCTGCCAATATCCCTTCGTAAGGTCAAGTTTAGAAAAGATACGAGATGTTGACATATCGAGGATAAGATCTTCACATGACGGGATCGGCTCTGCATCGTCCTTGGTAACACTGTTTAACCGCCGATAATCGACGCAGAGGCGAATCGTCGAGTCCTTTTTGGTGACAAGGACGATAGGAAAAGAATATAATCTGACTGTGATTTCTGAATTATTCCACTCGACTCAAGAGATAGTAGTTCTTTGTCGAGACTTTCCCTGTAATTTAGTGGGATGGAATAAGGTCGACATTTGATCGGGGTGTTATCAGTCAGAATAATGGAGTGTTCTATTCTGTCTGTCTTACCTGGGATGTCGGAAAAAATGTCCTTGTACTCTGTCACTAATTCTATCATCTGTCGTCGTTGCTCGTCTGTGAGTTTCGTTTCTAACCGTATGCTATTGATTGTCCCAGTCTTGTCTACTGTTGGGACTGGTAATTCTATTCCGTCGTCATCTGTCTGATTAAGTACTGTTGTTGTGCTAGCTGTGTGTTCTGTTTCCTGGCTAGGTGTGTTTGTGCTGTCGTCGTTCTGTGTCACCCTACCTAGTGTAGTTGTGTTGTGTACGTCTGTCGTCCGATTGCTTGCTGTAGGTGTATTGTGTTCGTCTATCATCAGTTCTTGTCGTGAGAAATAAGGCTTCAGCATGTTGATATGAAATATCTTTAATTTTCCCTTTATCGATATTTCATAATCGACATCTGATATTTTTCGTTTAACTTTGAATGGCCCTTGCCATGACGTTAGTAACAAATTACGTTTATCTGGTAGTAAAAGCAGAACCTTTTGATTGGGTTCAAGGTGAAGGGTTTTGGCACCCTTATTTGCATAGTCGCGGTACATCTGTCCTTTCCTCTCCAAAGATGATTTGGCTATTACACACGCTTTCATGATTCTATCGCGTGCCTCTGTTACCATCTCATACGGTGTTACTGCGGTAGGAGTCTCTTCTATGCTAGTGACTAGCTGATGGTAGATTGTAAGGGGTCCACGAGGGTTCGCCTCATAAACTAATTCGAAAGGTGAGAAACCCGTACTTGAGTGCGGAATTTCTAGATGGGCAAACAGCACTGCTGATAATAGAGTGTCCCAATCAGATGGGTTCTCTGCTGTTACCTTTGCCAGCATGTGTTTTAGATCCCCGTTTATTTTCTCTATGATTCCGTTGCTGCTAGGGTGGTAGGGACTACTGAAATGCTGTTCTATTCCTAGCAATTTTGTTAGGGCTTGCATAGCAGCCGAAATAAACTGCGTTCCTCGATCAGATAAAATGGTTCGAGGAAAGCCAAAGCAACAAAATAGATGTGAAAACACATTTGCCACATCTTTGGAGGTGATGTATTTTAGTGGCACCGCTTCGAACCACCTTGTACAGAGATCCACGAGGGTTAGTATAAACCGATTTCCTTTGTTCGACACCTGATTCAGGGGTCCAACAATATCTACCGCTACACTTTCGAATGGTCTAGAGGCCAATAATGAACGTTGAACCTCGGCTGTTACATGCTTTCCCTTTCTCACTAGATGTTGACAAATAGTACATGACCGACAGAAACATTTAATATCGTTACAAAACTTAGGCCAATAGAAGTGTGACAAAATTCTGGCTCTTGTTTTGTCATAGGCCAAATGTCCAGCAAACGGTGAATCATGTGCAATCTTTAGCACATTTTGTCGGTATTTTACAGGTAACACCGTCTGCTGAATTTCATGGTTATTGCTGTTATAATAACGCATGAGAATTCCGTTGTGTATTTTAAAATACCAAGAAGCATTTTTAGTTACTTTCGCTCACTCACCTAACAATTTAAAATAAGGTGCGATAGTTTGATCGGTGTGTTGTGCCTCGATAAACTCTTGGCGAGTGGTATTGTTACTAGCACCGCTGGGTGTTAACAGCTGTAACATTTCATTTTGTAGGTCAGTATAGTGTGTTTGAGTATCTGACCTTGTTACAGCATTAGCCAGGTGTGTTTGTTTCCAGGCTAGTATTTCGTCATCAGTACACTGCTTTAATGATGTCAAGCAACCTAAAATTAGGTCAGTACAGGGATTCTGCAAAATCGCGCACGTAAATGTGCCGGAAAGGAACGGGGTGTTTATGTGCACTTTTGCCAGTGGGTATTTCTCAATGTTTCCAGAGAAAGTACGGCATTTAACAAATTCACCCGTGTAATCTTCTGGCCTAACAAGCTCTCTTCTTACCCCAAGTAAAGTGCTCCCGCTATCAAGTAAACATTGGCATGGTTGTTCGTTGACCAGTGCATCGTGGAACTTTAAATTACCTCTGGAGGCTAGAGCTGAATTAGCATCTTCGTTGGAACATGGTACAATATGCCCACATTTCAATTTCCCATCCGCATGAAACTGGTGACACGTGTCACATCTATTAAAGTCTAATATATCAGTAACTACAGCCACACTCTCACATTCATTATCTGGTAATACATTTTCAAGTTCAGAATCAACTACACTATCATCGTCAGATGATGTATCTATGAGCAAAGCATTACTCGCCTTCATCCTTTGCCTGCCCAAACATCTAGAAGAATAGTGGCCATAACTTGAACAAAAAAAACCCATTTAACAGCTCGTTTGCATGAGGTTCGTTTGCTTTCCTGCTTCTTCATCATCATTTCTAGATGAGCAGGATATGATGGACTTTTATCACACATAGAGTACTGCGGATGAAATAATTTGCATTATACACACTGTGGTGGCTTCTGATACGGTTTATCTTTCTTATGAAACTCTTTTTGATTGTAAGACCTGCTAGGTACGTTCTTAACAAAAGCAGTGATCTCAGTATCATGTATCACTGTTTTAAATATGTCGCGGTTTGAGGAAAAGTAAGCTGAACCACGTTTTTCAAGTTGTTCAATAGATTCAATGTCTGCTTGTTGAAGGAACTTAGCAAAAGGGGTAGGAACTGTGGATATGACTTTATCCATCACCATTAAGTCCTGTAAGTTATCAAAATTCTTCCCTACTTTTGCTGCCTTAAGCAATTTATTTAATATACTTTGCACGTTTGAAACATAGTCTAAGAACGTTTCAGTTGGCTTCGGTTTTATCTGTGAGTACTGGATCTTATATCCAGGAGCATCGAGTAGAAAATGCTGCATAATCCTATCATGGATGTACTGATAGTTACTTCTTAGATCTGTTGGTATTGATTCTATAACCTTTAATGGCTCCCCACAGAGATTTCTCATGTAGATCATTGCCCAGTCTTCCAATGGTATTTTCTGACTTTTAAGTTGGAATTCTATATTCTCAGTCCAAGCTGAAATTGAATCGCCTTGACTGAAAGGCTTGATGAGCCACTTATATTTAGAGAATTTATTTTGCTCTTCCTGACTCTTCTGTTTAGTAGAGGCTATCTGGATGTTTGAGTCAATCTCCATCTCTTCATCTTTAACTTTGTTTGTGACTCCACCTCTATTTGTTTCTGCTTTATTTCCAATTCCTTTTGTTTAATGGCGTCTTCCATCTCTATCTGTTTTTGTTTCATTTCTAATTCTGTTTGTTTTGTGATTTGATCTAATTCTAACTGTTTTTGTTTGTTGGCTTGGTCTAATTCTAACTGTTTTTTGTTTGGTAGCTTCCTCTATCTCCTTCATCTCTTTCTGATGCTGTCTTTCTATTGCTCTTTCATCCCTCTCTCGAGCAGTTTTTCTCTCAGTTTCTTCCTTGTATCTTTGTTCTGCCCATTTCTCTAATTTCTCTCTAGTATGGCCTAGTTATTTGCCATCTTGGATGCACTCATTTAATGATGGCATTTTCTGGCTTTATGTTATTTTACGACTAATATCAATATAATTTCACAAAATAGTTTTACAGTTATGTGTTAGACATTTACATTCTCACTGAAAAAGAAGATGCATGGTTAACGTGGTGGTTATCAAAATTATTAGAAAATATACTCATCTAATCTGCTGGAAAAAATACGGCACTTGGGATGTTCCACGCTCGTCTTTCGTACACACAAATGATCGACTTGACCGTACAACTGATGTCTCTGTTTAGTAGAGCATCAACATATTAGAAACATGCATGTGATATAATTACATGTTTGTTATAAATTTTATGCGGTTGGTAACTTGTAAATGTGGTATAAATAATGATGAATGATGAATGAATGTTATGATAGTATATGTCATCAAGCGATGCTACAGGCATTATGGGATAAACTTCTCTCGCACCACACAAAAAGATTCGTCAGTCGTACGAGAGGAATTGATTACACATTTTATTGCCACTGGCTCTTTACATTACATAAATGCACAAAACTGTCTCTAATGCATCACACATGAATACACAGAATTTCCTATCACTAGTCGTCCCTAGCCCTACTGCTAAATCTATCTACTCATCTAAAGAAATACGCATCGACGCTAAGCGATGTGTTCCCTACGAAGTCTGTCCCCAGTCTGACGATTCTCCGCGTGCTGATTACACAGTGCGCGGAAGGACCTCGTGCGAACTTCGGCCTATGCGTTCTACATCATTCAACACGCTTAGAGTAGTAGTCTACTCTTGAGTTCTATTCTAGTGCTTCGTGTCTATCACCTTGGCGTGATTATACCGTGACCAGAGTGCTTACTCTCTGGTTGACACTTTCGTGTCTCATGAGAGAACTGTTTACAGTTCCCCTCCCTATCTACTTCCTACACCTACCCTGCCCTCATGTTGGGGCACTGGGTTACCTCTATTCTACTTGAGGTAGACCACTCGTTCAGGGTGGTCTTCCCTCCTATCTATTTTAGTCTTTGACACACACCCTCCCCTCCTGTGTTGCGTTACAAACTTTGACTCCTGGTTGTGACGCAAGAGGTTTCTAAAAAATTAGTGTATCTAATTTTTGTCAAAGACTTGGTTCTGGGTAACTCAATAGACCTCTACTGACTATTGTCACAATGTAGTATTACTTTACTTGGCTACTGGTGATCGCCACAAACTTGTCTGGTTGGCGTGAGCCATCTTCTCAATCGCAGTATTATATTTATTAGAGGTTTGTCTGAACCGGACCATTGTCTTATAAGACCTGCCCTCAAATAGTAAATTAACTTACTACCCATACAAAGTTGATTTTCTTAGGATCAACACACGAATTGCTTTATGTCCCCCCATATAATATTAAACAACCCTTGCACAAGCTGTGTGCGACAGGCTGTACCTATCTCGCTTCCGCGTGTAAAGTTATCTTTCACTGTTAATTTAGTGTTTCGCTGTCTATTGTGTCCCCTGACCCGGAGTTATCTCCCTTGTTCTAAAAATTGTATGCACTTTACATGTTTGTTTTTCTGATTGTTTGCGTGTTTGGATGTAACTAATATTATAATTTACCTTCTAACATGTGTGTCTGTCTGTAATTTGTATGTAAGTTAAGTTTTAAGTGCCATAATTCGGTTAAATGTGATCACAAACAAGTGTATACCACTAATTCGTGACAACATTTCCGTCCTATGAGACTTAAAATACTTGTTCTAAGGTATACACTAAACTACACACAACACATTCGAGACAGTATATCTCAACATTGAAAGCAAACGCTTGACGCAGACAAATAATAAAAAGTCGCGTTGAGCGGCAGAAAAAATCCGCTGGTTGTCCTAACTCTCCATTGTATATTTTCCATTTTCTCTTACTTTCACACTTCTGTCACACATCTTTTATCCTCCCAGTTATTTAAAAACCTTGAAGTGACACTGTACAAGTTTGGCTCAGTTTGAAAAGAGTTGAGCTTAATGACTGTGCGTAACTTACTGCACTAGTCATGTATTTACAAAATATTTACATGGATGAAATAGGGTTGATAGTTTGTATCCTTATAATACTAAACACTACATTCTTCTGAAATACTAATACTAATTCTATAACTATATATATTCTAATTTGTTGCACAAAAATAACCTAATTTAAGGGAACTATTTTAACTAACTAAAAAAATGTAAATGATGTGCGATGAGTTATGTACCTTTCTGAAATGAGTAATGTGAAATGTAACAAAATTATAAATAATGGGTTATTATTATTATTTTTTTTATAATGTTTTAATGTCTAAATGAAAAATTATGATTAATAATTTGAATATACATGGTGACATGTATAATCCTTTTATCCTATAAGGTCTAAACTACTTTTAATTCTAAATGATGAGGTTGTTAAAGTGTTTATCAAGATGGAATGAAATAATGTGAAATGAAATGTACTAACTGGTACTGTTCCTATCTTAACTTTTTATCCTCGTCTTTAATTAGCTATTATTAAATTTAAAGTACTATCCTAAGTAAGTGGGTAAATTAGTGATTTATCTAAGCTAAAAAAAAATCTATTATATTCCCTAAATCTAATTTAAATCTATATTAAAGTAACTCATCTACCTATAATTTCTCACTATATTAAAAACATGTTATAATACATATCACAATAAATATATATATATATATATATATATATATATATATATATATATATATATATATATATATATATATATATATATATATATATATATATATATATATATATATATATATAGTATTTAACTACCTCAGGTTAGTGGTTGCCATAATGTTCAGACATTGCTTTTGTTGGCACAGTTCATAGATACATAATTGTCCTGGGTATATTAAATACACTACACAGTCATACTTGTGTCTTATGGGTATTCTTCCACTCGTAGAGTCTGCTGGTGTCGTAGACATGTATATTCGTGTCTGTTATTTATGTATTGTTCTGACACTGTTCTTCCATGATTCACACAGGGTGACTCACCGGAACACAAATGTAGCATAGTAAGTAACGAGTTGTCTATGTACACACGGTGATTCACTTGTTCTTGGAGCACAGTTCTTATTCTGCTGTCTACGCACATGGTGGTTCACTGTTTTTAGCACACAGTCCTGATCATGATGCCTATGTATTACATAGGATATTTTACACAGGATATTTTAAGTGTACTAAATTACCTCATCTTACATTACATTATCATGTGGCGTATCAGGTATTTCTACCTCAGATGGTCGACTAAGGGTATCAGCAAGAATGTTGTCCCTACCCTTAATATGCTCTATACTAAAAGTATAATTTTGTAATATTAACGACCACCTGTAGATGCGGTCATTGCGATGCACCCCACTTTGTATGACCGTGATTGGGGAGTTGTCGGTCTGTACTACGAAGTGATTACCCGCTAGAAATCGATGTAACTTCCTTACTGAATAGATGACACTTAGGGCTTCCAACTCTGATATGGAATATCTGGACTCAGCAGGTGTGATCTTGCGGCTCACGTAGCAAATTGGATGGAAGATGCCATCGTAGAACTGGCCTAGTACTGCAGCGATGGAAATCCTGCTGGCATCTGTCCTAAGATAATAAACGAGCCTAGGATTAGGCAAACGCAGGATTGGTACATTACTAAATAGGAGTTTCAATTTTGACAATGCAGAAATTAATAATGCATCTTTGACATCTAATTTTACTGATGCTTTCAAAACATTTGAAAATACACTTGTGATTTCAGCTAAGTTCGGTATGAACTTACTATAATAATTTACTAAACCCAAAAGGCTCCTGACCTGCTTCTTTGTTGTAGGCATGGTCAGGTTCATAATTTTAGTAACAATTCTATTGTCAGTTTTTAGTTGTCCTTGTGAAATGACATGACCCAAAAAATCAATTTCTTGTAGGCCCAGTTCAACTTTGCTCGGTTTGACAGTGAGACCGAAGAGTCGCAACCTATCGAAGACATGTCTGAGTTTCAGTAAGTGTGTTGTCCAGTCGTCTGTATGGACACAAATATCATCTATATATGTCACAAGTATTCGTCCACTCCATGTAGTAAATCTCTAGTTAGGCATACGAAGGTGGCAGGAGCGTTACGAAGTCCGAAAGGAAGAAACCGCCACTCGTAAAGACCTAAAGGTGTTGAGAATGCAGTAAGATGGATGGATTGAGTCTGCATAGGGACCTGCCAATATCCCTTAGTAAGGTCTAATTTAGAGATGATTTTGGAGGTGGACATATCAAGGATAAGATCTTCGCAGGAAGGAATTGGTTCTGCGTCGATCTTAGTGACATTGTTGAGTTTTCTATAGTCCACACAGAGACGAATTGTGGAGTCTTTTTTCTTGACCAAGACGATTGGAAAGGAGTACTCAGATGTAGATTTCTGGATGATTCCACTAGCTTCTAATTAAGAATTTCCTTATTTAGACTTTCTCTGTAGCTAAGTGGGATAGAGTACGGCCTGCATTTGATAGGCTTAGAGTCCGAAAGAAGGATGGAGTGCTCGATCCTGTCCGTCCTACCTGGAATGTCGGAAAATATGTCCTTATATTCCGTCACTAATTCTATTGTCTGTCGTCGTTGTTCTTCTGTTAGTCCCGGTTCTAACCGTATACAATCCAATGTCGCAGTCTTGTCTACAATTGGAACAGATAGTTCCATCCCGTCGTCGTCTACCTGATTCAGTACGGTTGTGGTGCTAAGTGCGTTTTCTGTATGCTCACTAGGTGTATGCATATTGTCGGCTTTGCCAGTCTCGCTAACTAGTGTAGTTGCGTTGTGTATGTCCGTCGTCTTATCAATAGGTGTGGGTGCATTGTGTTCGTCTGTCTCTAATTCTGTCTCTTGTCGTGGAAAGTAGGGTTTCAACATGTTGATATGAAATATCTTTAAGTGTCCGTTTATCGATATTTCATAATCGACATCCTGAAATTTTTCGTACCACTTTGAATGGCCCTTGCCATGAGGTCAATAATAAATTCCGTTTGTCTGGGAGTAAAAGCAGTATGTCTTGATCTGGTTCAAGATTAATAGTCCTCGCACCTCTATTTGCGTATTGGCGGTAGATTTGACCCTTCCTCTCCAAAGCTGCCTTGGCTATGATACACGATTTCATAATTTTATCTCGTGTTTCTGTTACCATTTCATAAGGTGTTTTAAGGGTTGGAATTTCAATTGCATTAGTTACTAACTGATGGTAAATTGTTAGGGGTCCACGTGGGTTAGCCCCATATACTAATTCAAACGGTGAGAAACCCGTGCTTGAATGGGGAATCTCCCGATAGGCGAACAGCACTGTTGGCAACAGTGTATCCCAATCAGCTGGGTTTTCTGCTGTCACCTTAGCCAGCATATGCTTTAGGTCTCCGTTAATTTTCTCTACTATTCCATTGCTGGCTGGATGATAAGCTGTTGTAAAATGCTGTTTAATTCCTAACATTTTCGTAAGGGCTTGCGTTGCAGCCGATATGAATTGGGTTCCACGGTCGGATAAGATGGTACGTGGAAATCCGAATCGTGAGAACAAATGTAGAAATACATTGGCAATATCTTTGGAGGTGATGTATTTCAAAGCTACTGCCTCAACCCACCTTGAACATAGGTCTACTAGCGTTAAGACGAAGCGATTTCCTTTGCTGGACACCTGGTTCAGGGGTCCAACAATATCTACCGCCACACTCTCAAATGGCCTAGAGGCCAGTGTTGAAGGTTGTACTTCAGCTGTAGGATGTTTACCCTTACGTACCAGTTGTTGACAGACATTACATGAACGACAAAATACTTTTATGTCATTACAAAAACCTGGCCAATAAAAATGAGCCTGAATTCTGGCCCTGGTTTTGTCGTATGCAAGGTGACCAGCAAACGGTGACTCGTGTGCAATCTTTAGCACAGTTAGGCGGTGTTGTACAGGTAACACCGTTTGCTGAATCTCATGGTTGCCAGTTGTATAATAACGAGTAAGAATACCATTATTAAGTTTAAAGAACCATGATGCGTTTTTTGTTACTTTGGCTTTTTCTTTTAATAGTTTTAGATATGGAGACACACTCGGATCAGCTTTTTGCTGGTCTATGAAGTTTTGTCTGGTGGTATCATCCGTGCTAGTTGGTGATAGCAACAGTAGTCTTTCTTCCTGTAGTGTGTCTTGATGCTTAATAGTATCTGCTCTGGTTGTTGCATTAGCTGCATTTAATTTTTCCCATGCAGCTATTTCTTCGTTAGTGCAATGCTTCATTTGGGGTAAACATCCCAAAATTACATCAGTACAAGGGTTATCTAAAATAGCACATGTAAAGGTACCAGAAAGGAAAGGAGTGTTAATACGGGCTCTTGCCAACGGGTAAATTTCAATATTACCCGAAAAGGTTCGGCATTTGACTGAGTCACCTGTATAATCATTTGGATTCACCAGTTCCTTTCTAAGACCGATAAGAGTGCTCCCACTGTCAAGCAAACATTGGCATGGTATTTCGTTGACCAATGCATTGTGGAACACCAAATTGCCTCTGGAGGCTAATGCTGCATTTACACTCTCAGTGGAGAATGGTACTGTATGTCCACATTCTAATTTTCCGTCTGCATGAAATTGGTGACATCGCTCACAACTGTCAAAGCTTAATATATCGTTTACACAACAAACATCTTCAGATTGATTAACAGGTAATTCATTCTCGACCTCACACTCAGTCTCACTTCCACTATCAGAAGATGTATCAATCAAAATTGCACTGTTGGCCTTCATTCTTTGACGGCCTAGGCACTTATTGGAATAATGCCCGTAGCTAGAACAGAAGAAACATTTGATTGCACGCCTGTATGCATTTCTCTTGTTTTGTTGTTTCTTAATGACCTATCTCAAGATGTGTCGGATAGTTTGGTGATTTATCACACATAGCGTAAGTATCATGAAAAAGTTGGCAATACACACATTTAGGCAATTTTGATCTTTCTTGTCGACTCTCTGAAATGGTTTTTTATTGCTACGATAGCTTTTAGGTTGGTCCTTAACAAAAGAGACTATTTCAGAGTCGATGTTTGATGTTTTAAAAATTTCTCTATTCGAGGAAAAATATGCCGAGCCTTTCTTCTCGAATTGTTCTATTGTTTCGATGTCTGACTGCTGAAGGAACTTAGCGAAAGGAGTTGGGACTGTGGATATGACTTTATCCATTGCTATTAAATTCTTAAGTTTCTCATAGTCCTTTCCTATTTTTGCTGCACTAAGCCATCTATTCAGCACGCTTTGGACATTCGAGTCATAATCGATGAAGGTCTCACTAGGTTTTGGTTTTAAGTTAGAAAACTGCACTTGATACCCAGGGGCATCAAGTAAAAAATGTTGCATTATTCTATCATGAATGTACTGATAGTTAGATCTAAGATCAGTTGGTATTGATTCAATAACTTTAAGGGGCTCCCCACTGAGGTTTTTCATGTAGATCATGGCCCACATATCGATTGGTACTTGATGGTATTTAAGCTGATATTCGACATTTTCTGTCCAAGCTGATATGGAATCTTCTTTACAGAATGGCTTAATAATATGTTTGTATTTATTAAGTTTATTCTCTTCTTGCTGACTCTTTAGTTTTGTAGCGGAGATCTCTGAGTGTGAATCTACTTCCATACCTTTCATCTTTAACTGTGTGTCTGATTCAATCTGTATTTGTTTTTCTTTCACTCTTGCCATTTCATCTATCTCTCTTTGCTTCAACTCTCTCTCCTGATCTAATTGTTTTTGCTTTAATTCTCTCTCCTGATCTAATTGTTTTTGCTTTAATTCTCTCTCCTGATCTAATTGTTTCTGTTTAGTTTCTTCAGCTAATTGTGCCTCTTTGTGTTTTATTTCTAATTCCTTTTGTTTAATCTCCTTATCTTGTTCTAACTGTTTCGGTTTTGTTTCTTCAGCTAATTGTGCCTCTTTGTGTTTTATTTCTAATTCCTTTTGTTTTGTTATCTCAGCTAGTTCTACCATCTCCTTCTAGTGTTGTCTTTCTTGTTCTCCAATCTCCTTCTGATGTTGTCTTTCTCGTGCACGTTCGTCTCTCTCAGCATCTTTTACTTCCCTAAATTTTTGATCAGCATATTGCTCTAATTCCTTTCCTGTGTGTCCTAATACCTTGCCTGCTTGTATGAAATCAGCTAAAGTTGACATGTTGTTGGATAATTAGCTAGAGTTGATAGGTACTCAAATATTTACTCAGGTATATTAGCTATGTTGAGTTTTTAAATGCCTGTGTACAAAAAATATTATCAGATTACACCCTGAAAAAGAGATGCATTATTAATTATATTGCATTCAAAATAATTTGGGTATACTCATCTCAGCAATCCAGAACAATCAGGTACATTCGTTTGGCACCTCAGGTACAATCGTTTGGCACCTCGACATACACCTTGCGTTACTCTTATACACCGCTCTTGTTATACCTGGTTTACAAGAGCATCAATAATTAACTATTTGTAAACGACATATGACTTTAGACATTTGTTTGACATTTACAATCACATGCCCCCGGACAACACAATGTGGTATAGTTAATAGTAAATGTCACTGTCCTGTCTTCGTTCTAATGTCTTCTGCGTTCCCTAACTATTGCTGTTTAATTTATGAAAGTGCTGTGCAGACGGAATCTTATTTGCATAAAGAAAGTAGTGCCATCGTGACGGTAGAAAATAGAAAAAGTCTACAAATAATTAAATAAACGCTTTGAAATAAATATAAAGGTAATAATAATGTTCAAATAAATAAATATATTCAATAAATAGCTTGTATAAACAAATAATATTCAATATAAGCCAAAGATTCAGGCGAGCAGCCGCTTGGCGATTTGTAAACAATCTGTCGCTGATTGCAAATGGCGTAGGGCAGCTGTTTGTCAACCGCGATACGTCACAGGCGCAGCGCTATTTTTAGATTGGAAAAATCGATATTGTCGCCGGCTCATTTCTTGTGTATTGCTCCGCCGTGAATCATGTTTGATAAATACTCATAAATAAATCAATAATTGTAGAAATAAATGATACAAAACTATAATAATAATACTTACAGATCAGAAGAAAACATGTTCATACAGTACAAACACTTCAATAAGCATAAATAAATGTTAATCGGTCACGATGGGCACAGCTCGCATCTTGTTCTAGTCTGCACACGCCATTTTACACTAACACAAATTAAACCCTGTGATAAACTGACAGTAATACTATTCTAGAGCCGTGGGTGAGTGTTTTAGCTTGAACAATTGTCCAAGCTACACTTCTGACACCACTTTTATCCTAGCCTGTCATCAAGCGATGCTACAGGCATTATGGGATAAACTTCTCTCGCACCACACAAAAAGATTTGTCAGTCGTACGAGAGGAATTGATTACACATTTTATTGCCACTGGCTCTTTACATTACATAAATGCACAAAACTGTCTCTAATGCATCACACATGAATACACAGAATTTCCTATCACTAGTCGTCCCTAGCCCTACTGCTAAATCTATCTACTCATCTAAAGAAATACGCATCGACGCTAAGCGATGTGTTCCCTACGAAGTCTGTCCCCAGTCTGACGATTCTCCGCGTGCTGATTACACAGTACGCGGAAGGACCTCGTGCGTACTTCGGCTTTTGCGTGCTACATCATTCAACACGCTTAGAGTAGTAGTCTACTCTTGAGTTCTATTCTAGTGCTTCGTGTCTATCACCTTGGCGTGATTATACCGTGACCAGAGTGCTTACTCTCTGGTTGACACTTCCGTGTCTCATGAGAGAACTGTTTACAGTTCCCCTCCCTATCTACTTCCTACACCTACCCTGCCCTCATGTTGGGGCACTGGGTTACCTCTATTCTACTTGAGGTAGACCACTCGTTCAGGGTGGTCTTCCCTCCTATCTATTTTAGTCTTTGACAGTATAGATGATCGTCATGAATTGTAGGATGAATCGTCAAATGAATGTCAATGTCGTCTTGTTTTCACTTACTATCTTCTCTGACTGAGCTGCGCTATATGACTTTAGTTTAACCTCTAATTTATTATTCTTGTGCAAAAAGAATTTATTTTTGCACAAGTACATACGTGAATGTGATGTACGTTGACATTATGGCTGTATCACACAAAATGATTCACAAATGGTGGTTAAATTTGCAATTTGATACCTATTTGCACACATTTTCATCAAAAATTCATACACATATCACAAATAACTTTCTATAGAATTTCCAACAAATAGTAAATTAACGTGCTTGAATGTGGTTCAAGCCCCAAAAATGGTAATCAAATAATAATCAAATGGTAATCTATTGATAATTGACGTTGGTTCAGGTATTACTGACACCCAATGGTACGATGATTTAAGGTGCTTTTTATACCAAATGGTATTTTAACTGGTAAATAAATAGTATTGACGGTGGTTCAAGGTGCTTCTGACACCAAATGGTATCCTGCCTGTCAGCAACTCACTTGCGACAGGCATACAAGGATTCCCTACTTTTGCACCACACGAAAGTGACAACTCGTATTGTTTGCAAAAGGATACATTTTATTAGGAGCTGATCGTAAATAAGCTCCACGAGCGGAATACCACATCGGTATTAAACATCATATTATATTGCAAAGATGTATTAAGGAGATGATATTCATGATACTAACTACTGAAGCTAAACTTAAGTCCTAACTATTGATACTGTCCTTAACATCAAAGTATCCACAGTGGATATACAGTCTGTTCCCTACGCCGTCCAAGTCTCTGTCTGACCCAAGCTCCTGGTGGCGTGTTCAGCCACGAGCGATCGGTTCTCCATGCGTCCGGTAGTTTGCGTGCTTGGAGTCCCAGCACGCTGGTCACTTGGTTATAGTAACCAGTATTACAGGCTTGCATCTCGTGAGGCGGGTTTCCCAGTCTCTTGGGTAACCCCAGCTCACGCACACTCAGTGCCCTCTTTGCTGACACGAGTGTGTCCCGTTATAGAACTATTTATAGGGTTTGTGTCTCTTCTGTCTGGTTTCCTATATCGCTATCTCTCTTAGCTCTATCTATTATCTTCTTAGCTCTTTAGCTCTTATTTAGTTTACGTAGATCTTTGACAGCATCCAACTAGATAGGATATGCAGACAAGAAAATCCGGCTGCTGTGGAGGCTGAAGTACAAGCGTTGATTTTCGAGAATTCGCTAGACAGTGACGCGGTCATCTACACAGATGGGTCGGTCGTCCGACATGTGAGAAGCTCATGGGCCTTTACAGCTCGGGCCGGAGGGAGAATTGTGAAGGAGGACTCTGGTGCTTTCACTGAAACCACAAGTAGCCTGACCATGGAAGTCATGGCAGTAAGTAAAGCAATAACATGGCTCGAGACACAGACATTCACTAGGGCTTGTTTTCTTAGCGACTCAATGAACATGATCAAGAGGATAGAGGAGGGGTCGATCCGAAGAGAATGGTTGCTGCCTCTGGAGCGGTCTCGTCTGGCAAAGATTAGTTTCATCTTCGTGCCAGGGCATGCGGGAGTACAAGGAAATGAGCGGGCTGACAAGCTCGCAGGTGAGGCTACTGTGGTGGGCGGACGCGCCATGGACCAGGCTGACATTCTGAATGCTCTACGAGGAGTAAGACTTTTGCGAGAACCAAGTGATGACTGTGAATCTACAACAATGGCCAGACTGCTAGAGCAGCAAATTAAAAGAGGGGTGGCCAAACAAGAATACTACGCAAGAAGCCAAAGAAGATTGATAAACCAACACAGAACTGGCGTCGTTAGCCGCTACACGCTGCGGGATTTGCTGAGGAGGGGATCCGAGCACTTATGGACTGAATAGTTCGATGTGCAATGAGGATGATCTGTCGACTAACTAACTAACTAACTAATCAGTATCTGAAGAGTTAAATCTGTGATGAACCTCAATGACGACCAGACTGCCGGTGAAGCTGACAACGGAGTTACTTCAGATAGATGAGGACATAATCTTCCTGATAATGGGAGATACATTCTCGGTGCATGTTGACCATAACTTTCTTAGGTCCACCCAGGGGTTAGGAAACAATCCATCACACTGCAGCATATTGCCATGTGGTTATTCCTTCCATTGGGAGGTGGAATGACATTGACTCAGTTTTAAGCACTCATCTTTGAACAGTGTGACGAATAATCAGACGACTCCAAAGATAAAACAAGACTCACACTTTTATTTCGTGTCGAGCGGAACAAATAACAGTGGATAATTATCGCATGTTATTTAACTGCCCCCGAGATGTAGGAGCGGCGTTTAATTATCTAACATTTCACGAAACTCCCTGCCTTCTTCCAATGTTCTCCTTGAGGCGTAGACCTGCCTTTTCGCTGTTATGAGTTGCAGCACGTCTAGGTTTCGGGTTCTGCCTTAAGTATCCATTTGCCAATCGATCCTTCCTCCTGAACTCTATTCGCCGAAGCTCGGAATAAGTCGCATGCGGCGCTTCACCCACGACTCTCTGGAAGACACGTCCTCTCCTTCTGAATCACACACAGAGAAAATCCTTTATTGTTCTGTGACGCTGATTACGTTTCCAATGGTATCTTCCTTTCCTATTTGTCCATTTTTGTGCATAACTGGAAAAACCCCATTTATGACTTTGGTGGCTTGTGCCGTCATATGGCATAATGCCCCTCCCAGATTTAAAAAAAATGGATATATACTTATGGATATATGTAGTACTTTGTAAACATATGCATTAACAACCTTAACAACGAGATCTGGAAAATTCCTAGTCTCCCTCTTTATCTACTCTTTAAAAAAATAATAATGTCATATGACGGGCACGCCCACCGGTCTAATACCCCATTAGACGTCGTGTGGCTGATTATGGGAGATCAGTCCAACTAATAAACATATTAGTCCCTACTGTCAGAATCTCTAATGTCTCCAACCGAGATGCAGTAACATCGTTACGCCCGCCAGGCGAATAGTCTCCAACCGGGATGCAGTAACATCGTTACGCCCGCCAGGCGAGTACCAGTTACCTGCCCGCAGGTTGCTGGCTGACGTGATAGTCAGCGGTCAGGCAAGGACAAAGCAAGACGCACGCAGTCCTCGTGAAGCCAATCCACAGGCAAGCGCTGTGCGGGGAAACCGGCAGACGGCTTGGGAACTCGGACATGACAGGACGTGTGGGTTGAGAAAGGCTTCGTGTAGTTCTGTGCCCGAAAGTCGAGTGCTTGTATATCTTGTGAGATAGACTGTGAAGCTGTGGGTTTTGTCCTGTAAGTGTACTGATGT